>WWET01010216.1:5390-21194 GCA_011038615.1 Limnodynastes dumerilii
TGTTACGCTGAGCGCTACAGCGCTCAGTGTAACATCGTAGCTCTGGATCAGGCCCATTGTCTTTCCATTTTGTATGATGGGCACTCTGATAGTGTAGATATTTATTTGCATCTGTGGGTTTGTGATAAGTGGTAGTGATGATTTTGGATTCTTTGATTTTGAGAGAAAAATTTGAATTACACATGAACTTTAAATTATAATCATTGTTATTACCACAACCCCAAATAATAAATAAATTGTCTATGTAACGGTCATAGAGGACCAGGTCCACCCAGAACTCGCTTCCCCAAACGTGGGTGCATTAAAAATCACCCACGTATAGGTTTGCGTAGCTCGGGGTGAAGTGGGTCCCCATGGCCATTCCTTGTACTTGTAAATAGTCCACGCCATTAAAGAAAAAATTATTGTGAGTGAGAATAAACTTAATACAATCAGTGAGAAAAGATTGGTGAGATTCTGACAAATGGTTGGAGTCTTTTAAGATTTTGGACATAATGTGAACTCCTGTGGCATGCGGGATATTAGTGTACAGTGATTCGATGTCCAAAGTGAGGAACCATAATGATCCTGCCAAGTTATATTTTGTAATAAATTAAGGAGGTGAGTGGTATCGCGAATATAAGACCGTAATTGGGGGACTAGCGGTTGAAGGAAAGATCAATGTCAAATGATAGATTTGATGTTAGAGAATTGAAATAATAGGTCGCCGGGGAGAGAAATTACATTTTTGTGGACGTTGGGTAACAAATAAAGGGTGGGAATAACTGGATATTATTCATACAGGAACCTAAATTCTTCCTTACAAATAACATCCTTTGTTAAAGCTGTATTTAATAAGGTAAATAATTCTTTTTGAAATACCTTGGTATGATCTGTTCCCAAAGAAAGGTAAAAGGAGGTATTAGATAATTGTCTGGCTGCCTCAGCACAGGACATATCATAATCCAAAATCACCACTGCTCCACTCTTGTCTGCCGCCTTAATTATTATGGTGACATCTTCTTTAAGTTCTTCCAGGGTCAATCTCTCCAAATGGGAGAGGTTGGACTTGGAGAATCTGATATGCACATTTTTTTCATATAAATCATTAAACTGATCCAGAGTAGCCCTATAAAAACAATTCATCTGTGGGATGCGCATGGATAAAGGAAAAAAATTAGATCTAAGTTTTAAATTTTTCCTATTATTGATCAACTTTTTATCTATTCTGTTAACATCAAATATCTGGACAGATTGCTCGACATTTTAGCTTATAGAAAAGAAGATGCAACTTCTAGTTGTGTTCCAGACAAGAGCACTTCATATAGGAGTAGCTTAACCCTTTCCAGTAAAACTGGCACTATTCCCAAACAAAATATGCCTCCCTTGAAAAAATCCCTTGCGGCAAAGAAAATACAAAGGGGTTTTCAGGGAAGGGTCCATCACAGAATCCAAAGGACTTCTTCCCCCTGTATCGTTTTCAGCTCCTCTCCCCAGGCCCTCCAAAAAGATCCAAAGTTTCCTGGGAAGATGTAGAAGAAAGCGAGGTGGAAAAAGAAATAGAAAGCACCCCAAAAAAATAATAAAAATTCATGGGGTGTTTAATTTGTCCAGAAAAACACTCATTGACCAACAACTAACACTTTTATCAAGAGGTTTAAATTTTGCCCCTACTGTAGGTCCTAACATTTTCGATCTTTTCACAAAATTAAATAGATTTACGCATACTTTATGCAGAAAAAATTATTTTCTAAAAAAAGGCGATAATAGTTACAAATCTTGAAATCGATAAACAGAACCCTACCATTTCTCTTGACACCAATGAGATTAAAGCTCTTGACACGTTAGAAGAACTGTGGAATATGAATCATGTCGAACAATCTGTCCAGATATTTGATGTTAACAGAATAGATAAAAAGTTGATCAATAATAGGAACAATTTCAAACTTAGATCTAATTGTTTTCCTTTATCCATGCGCAGCCCACAGATGAATTGTTTTTATATGGCTACTCTGGATCAGTTTAAGGATTTATGTGAAAACAGTGTGCATACCAGATTCTCCAAGTCCAACCTCTCCCAATTGCAGAGATTGGCCCTGGAAGAACTTAAAATAGATGACACCATAATAATTAAGGTGGCAGACAAGGGTGGAGCAGTGGTGGTTTTGGATTATGATATGTCCTGTGCTGAGGCAGCCAGACAATTATCTACTAACTCCTTTTACCTTTCTTTGGGAACAGATCCTACCAAGGTATTTCAAAAAGAATTATTTACCTTATTAAATACAGCTTTAACAAAGGATGTTATTTATAGGGAAGAATTTAGGTTCCTTTACGAATCATATCCAGTTATTCTCACCCTTTATTTGTTCCCCAAAATCCACAAAAGTTTAATTTCTCCACCGGCCGACCTATTATTTCTTGCTTAAATTCTCTAACATCAAATCTTTCATTTAACATTGATTCTTTCCTTCAACCTCTGGTCCCCCAATTATGGACTTTTCTCACTGATTGTATTAAGTTTATTCTCACTCACAATAATTTTTTGTTTAATGGTGTGCACTATTTACAAGTACAAGGAACGGCCATGGGGACCCACTTCGCCCTGAGCTACGCAAACCTATACGTAGGTGATTTTGAATTCACCCACGTTTGGGGAAGTGAGTTCAGGGTGGACCTGGTCCTCTATGGCCGTTACATAGACAAATTATTTATTATTTGGGGTGGTGGTGAAGAAAAAGCTTTAAAATTTGTTTCTCACCTTAATAATAATGATTATAATTTAAAGTTCACGTATAATTAAAATTTTTCTATGATTGATTTTTTTTCACAAACCCACAGATGCGAATAAATATCTACACTATCAGAGTGCCCATCATACAAATGGAAAAACAATGTACCAAAAGGTCAACTTATGCACTTAAAAAGGAATTGTTCCTTGATCACTGATTTTGACCATCAGGCCAAAGAAATGCTATTACGTTTTGAGGAAAGAGATTATCCTCCTAGCATTTTGTCTAAGGCCTTGACTGATGTTCAACAAATCAATAGAGCAGATCTCAAGGTGTTAGACAGAAAGGTAGAGAAGAACTAACCATTTTGGGACAAGAGAAGAAAAATATTACCTCTCAACATGAATGTGCATTTATTACTAAATTCAATAAAGCATCCTACAAAATAAAAAATATTTTTAAAAACAATTATCCTATTCTGCTACAAGATTTAAGTTTAAAAAGTATCTTACCAACTCACCCTACAGTTATTTATAAGAAGGGTAATAATTTACGTAACTTATTGGTCCATAGTTTTTTTACACCCTAGAAAAAATAGAACTAAAGATATGAATAAGGGAGAAACAAATGAAGAAATGAATTGGTTATCTTCGCTCTTTATCCCGTTGTTTCACGTGCACATATATTGTTAAACAAACTGTATGTAATTTTGTGGTTCAAGGCACAATTAGAGAATTTAAAATTAAGGGGTTCATAAATTGTGCTACATCTTATGTAGTATATGTCCTTAGTTGCAGCTATAACATATACTACGTAGGACGTACCACTAGAAATCTCCACACTAGATTTGGAGAACATAGACAAAATGTTTTTTAAAAATGTATGTCACATAGTGTTTCCAGACATTTCACTGAAAAACATAATAGTAATCCAGATTGTCTAAGAGTAACAGATGTTGAGCATATCCCACCAGCAGCCAGAGGTGGAGACAGATTCAAGCGTCTATGTAGACAAGAAATTTTCTGGATTCACCAACTTAACTCTTTAACCCCCGATGGACTTATCAAAAATTTCGAACTGAATGCCGTTTTATGATTCACAATATATGTTCAGTTATGTATATGTGTGAAATGTTTTTATTTTTCACATATTCCTCTGTATTGATTACTGGTGTTATCAACTCCCCCCCCCCCTTTTTTTTCTGTATCTGTTTTTGTTTTTCATTATTTATTTTATTTTATTTTTGACCAATTAATGGTCAATTTATATTTATTATATATGTATGTCAAAATACCATTTTCACATATATAGATATGCATATTTTATATAAATAAACCTTAACAAAATATAGTTTTTTTGGGAGCATTATGTCTCTTGAAGATATTGGGCCGTGTGCAGATGCAATGCGGCCGGAGTTTTCCGATATGAGCTACTGCGCATGCGCAATAATTTTGTTATGACATCTACGTTACTTGTTGCAACGTAGATTGCGTATACGCGGTCTTGACTGCGCATACGCAGTCTACATTGCAACAAGTAACGTAGATATCATAAAATTACTGCGCATGCGCAGTAGCTCATATCGGAAAACTCCGGCCGCATACGGCCCATTATTTATCCGGAGCTCTGCATACGGCCCATTATTTATCTTTAAGATATTATCCATGTTTGATTTGTTTTTCATATTTTGTATGAATTCATTGCATCATTGCGTCTGAATATTTCTCACTCATCTTATATATTAGTCTAATTATCTTACATTGTTTAGAGGGTCATGTGCATTCCCCTTTAAGGAATCCACATGTCCCTCGTGATATGGCTTGTCTTCTTATCTATTGTACAATGATTCTTATTTACTGTATAATGATATTTTCTTTCATTCTTTGTAATGGGATTTTCACAAATTGACAACAATTGATTTAATATACCCCGTTCACATTACCACCTAAAAGCCGGGGTTTTCATTAAATTGCCGGGTTTCATGAAAACCCCGGCTTTTTTTGGCAATCTGAACGCAAACTCCGGGTCTCTCTAGCCGGGTCTTAGACCTGGCTAAAAAGAAGGGTTTTTGCGTTCAGATTGAGCCAAAAAGCCGGCTTTTTTCCATGCTGTCGGCTTCTAAAAAAAAAAAATAAATTAAAAAAAAAAAGCCGGTGCTTTCAGCTCAGTCTGAACGCACCACTATGAAATTTTCTAAATTCTGCCCACTGCCTAAAAAGCCAGCTTTTTAGGCAGTGGCAATGTGAACGTAATATATTTTCATTTAATCTATTTCATTTATCATTTACTATTTTTAAACTGACTCCTTGATTTCACATTTTGTGTGTGCGCTTTGAATGACTCAGGTGCTGATTAATTAGACCATCAATACCATTTATAAAACGTGTTTTCCAACACTCAGCCACACACGTGTTTTCCCTCTCAAGAAATCACATCCAGTGATGAAACGCATAAGGGTGTTTTTACCTGGCAATACCTCTTAAAAAACCTCTTTGACTTTTCTTGCTGGCTCAAAAAGCCTTTTTATTTCACCATTATTTATTTATCAGACTGTTTGCGGCCTCACAATAGCCTTGGTCAGCACTGCCATCCCACTTGCTCACAGCCCTCCAGTCAGCTGATCGCACAACCGCTAGCCCGGGTGCTCCTCTTTGCCACTTGCAACCATTGAGGTGCACCCTCATTCCGCTTGCAGAGTGGTCACCCGCTCACAGCCCTCCAGCCAGCTGATTGCACGGCCGCCAGCCTGTCAGCTCACTGTCGCCTTTTCTGCTATCGAGTGGACGGTAATATTGAGTACATCACCCGTCTGCTGCAGGGACGGCCAGCCACCCGGACATCAAGCCACGCGGCCCCCGGTGTCTTACAAATACACTTCATCCAGCCGCCAACCCTCTGCATACAACTTGGGCATCTCTACGTGAGTACAATACACTTAATCCGTTTGCTGAAATAGCAGCCAATCACCTGGATATTGCTTCACAAGTTACATTATACAGCTGATAACCTCTTGAATAATTATTCGGCACCTCTACATGAGTACAGGATATCTTTACACAGTCTCCCACTATTTGGAATTTGTATCTACTCGGGACTAAGACTAATACTAATACTAATTAGTATTTAAAAAAACAAGGAAAAACTGACCTGATGGATCCCAGGGAAGAGTATAAATAAACTCACAGTATACTGTCCTTCAAGCGCTTCTAATCAAACATTGGGGTCACAAAAACAATAAATACAGAATTTTGATGAGTGCTAAGAGTGACTAGTAGTATGCTGGGAGAAGAGAATAGCATTAAGTTGAAATAATATGAAAAAAGAAATAGTATGAAATGGCTTCTGTTAGTTGAAATATCAAAAACATTCATTATACAAGGAATGTTATGTTAAAAAATCAATATAATTAGATAACCGATAGGCAAAGTATTAAAATACACAATATCAACCCCACTAAGTATGAAGCTCCTTAATAAACAGTTAGAGATCGAACTATTGTAGTGGATGGTAAAAGTGGCTGGATGGATATATCACGCTGGACAATGCAGATTGCAAGGTAACTGTGGATGATAATGAGGAGGCAGTCTCCGGGACTTGAAGTTACAAACAGCTGGTATAGTGAATGTCCCAGGGAGCGCTGTGCGCTCTGTAAAAGTCAGACAAATACCTCCATAAAATGTGTCCTCTTTGGGTTCCTTGCTTACTGTGCAATATCTCCCATGCGTGGTATTGCGTCCCGGTGCAGCTGAGCGCTGTGGGAAGATAGCAGTGCCGCAAAACTTCTCGGGATCTTCACAGTGTTGTCTCGGGTGCACCGCGAGCTTATAGTCACTAATGCCGTAATCCACAGAAAGATGTTCAGACCTCAAAACAATATCAGTAACGTTGGAGTACGTTAGTGGGGATAGTCTCCTTGACGCATTTCATCGCCTGCGTGCGATTTCATCAGAAGGATCAAGACTAGCCGTCCACTGCTGTTTAAGTAGTATCAACTGGGATTCATTAGGCTGCAGCTGTGCAGTCAGTAGTCATCTACATTCGGGGATCGGAAAAAAAGCCTAACTTGGTAATAAACTTATTAAATTCAAACATAAGACAAAACAAAACAAAACAGAAGCCATTACTTAAAATTGTGCATACTAGTGTAATATTGTAAGATAATATAGAAGTCTGAAAACATTTTCTGAAAACTCCTTATTAACCAATTATTCTCTGTGAATCAGATAAAAAATAACACCATTCATTCTTAAATGGATAAGATCCATTTATGGGAAAAAATTATTTTAATTCTTGATATTTTATGCAAGGACTTTAAAATATACAGCTATAGGCTAGTCACATGTGATGTACAGGCCTTATACACCAACATTCCGCATGGTGACGGTATAAGGTCGGTGGCTTCACATCTCCTTCAACGAGGTGAGCTCTCTGAGAGGCACCAACAATTTATATTACAATCAATTTTATTCATTTTGACTCATAATTATTTTTTATTTGATGGTAAATTTTATCAACGTTACTGATATTGGGCCTGATCCAGAACAACGCTTCGAAGCGAATTTACGCGTGGCGGAGACGTAAAATAGCTGTTTAGAATGCACTGCGCATACGCACCATAGAAAATATGCACATTCACGTAGCGTAATTGTGAACGTATGGGCCATTCACGTATGTGTCACGTAAATACTTACGTGTGGGCGTGCCAATTTTACGTTACTCGAAAATACGTCTGAAATACGTGAAGTAGGCGGGGGGTGGTATTTAAAGTGTACAGTATGGGCGTGCTTAGCTGCGTAAATTCGTTCAGCCCATACGTACGTGTGCGTATGACAGCGGTTACGTTTAAAAAAGTTAAGGTAGGGTTTGGGAAGCGTATCTTGACAAAATACGTCCGTGCAAGGGGTGTGCCGAGGGGAGTGTAGTGAACTTACGTGTACTAACTCTTTCTGTGGATTACGGCACTACGGCATTACGCGGTGCACCCGAGACAACACTGTGAAGATCCCGAGAAGATTCGCGGCTCTATCTTCCCACAGCGCTCAGCTGCACCGGGACGCAATACCATGCACGGGACCAGATATTGCACAGTAAGCAAGGAACCCAAAGAGGACATTCACTATACCAGCTGTTTGTAACTCCAAGTCCCGGAGACTGCCTCCTCATTATCATCCACAGTTACCTTGCAATCTGCATTGTCCAGCGTGATATATCCATCCAGCCACGTTTACCATCCACTACAATAGTTCGATCTCTAACTGTTTATTAAGGAGCTTCATACTTAGTGGGGTTGATATTGTGTATTTTAATACTTTGCCTATCGGTTATCTATTTTTATAGATTTTTTAACATAACATTCCTTGTATAATAAATGTTTTTGATATTTCAACTAACAGAAGCCATTTCATACTATTTCATTTTTCGTATTATTTCAACTTAATGCTATTCTCTTCTCCCAGCATACTACTAGTCACTCTTAGCGCTCATCAAAATTCTGTATTTACTAATACCAATTGTTTTTATACATTTGTGTTTAATAAAATTTGTATAATTATTGGTATTAAGGAGTTAAATATAAATTTATTATATTTTTTACTTTCTTTATTTTATATTTTATTTATTTTTTGGCGCCACAGTCTCATATTGTTCAATCTCTGGAGCTGCAATATCATTTTTAAGGGAAAATAAGCAGCTATGGCTGCGTATCTTTCCCGGCACATGTCCGCTCTCTCTGTTGACCACACCACACCCCCCCTTCTTTGCTATATTTCAGGTATTCTAATGGTGTTAGACTCTATTTTTGCTAGTGTGATATCAATTATAGCATGTAGATCCTCAACATGCTTATCAATTAAAGGTAATTAGAGAATTTTCTTGAAGCATCAGCGGCCGATATCAGTGAAAGCCCTGAGCCTTTTTCAGGGTTGCTGACTTTTAAAAACTTCGCTCTGGGAGAGCCCGGAGGGAAGTTATTTATGCAGGCAGGGGACGGGGCTTAACGGTGCGATTTATGCAAATCGTGTCATTAAGCCACACCCCTTGACTATCACTTACTATTTCATAGGGCTGGGAGTGGGGCTAGATGACGCAATAGTGTTGCCAGGCAGGGGGGCAGGACTTGAGGCCATGGTTTCATGGGAGATTTGCTGGCTCTCCCGGGGTACCGTGAAAACTGCCCGAATTTTGGGAGTCTCCCAGACATTCCAGGAGAGTCGGCAACTATTACTTATTTGAGGAACAATTACAGAATTTTGGTCCTGTGAAACTTCAGGAGAGGGCAGAGAAGATGCAACAGATTTTGCTGTATAATGTTTACCCATTTTGGCAGGTGACTGAGCAGTAGATATTGAGGAAGTATTCCTGTCTATAAACTTTTTCATACCAGTAGCCTCACACGTTGTAAGGACAATGGGCCTGATCCAGAGCTACGAAATTTCGCACGGCGGGCGAATGTGTACGTTCGACCGTGCGAATAAACATGCACGCCCCTAACACTCCCATAGTAAAGTACCTGCTTACGGCGGCTATACCCTACACTGGGTACGACCATCGGCCGTACGAATTTTCGCAAATAATACGCTGAGCGTACGGGCTTAGCACGCCCATACTGTACAATTTAAATGGCTATCCCCGCCTCCCTGTAGTAAAACGAGCGCCCAGGCGACCGTCGTACTGAACGCACGCCCCTCGAGCGAAAAATTTGCACACCATACGACCGCTATACGCTCATGTCGTCCAGCCGACCGGAAGCTGTCATACTGGGCATGCGCAGTGCGAATTTTTTCACGAATTTTCGCTTACGATGAGCGTACGCTCGCTTGCGGTCGTAGCTCTGGATCAGGCCCAATATGTAGTGGAAATATCCAGAAGGGCTATTTGAATGGAAGAACAATTTATGTCACAGAAGAGATAAAGTTCGAGTAAAGTACAATTAGATTATTATTCCTGTGACTGAATTCCCCCCACCTCCCACTCCTCCCTTTGATGCCTAATCCCCAGAGGCTAAATAAATAGTGTGTACACTATGAGAGCCACCTTCTCCCTTCTATGCTGAATAAATCACATTATATAGCGTAGGCAGTGGATATTTACCAATAGAATAAAAAGCAAGTAGAAAGTAAAGGAAGAAAGCAAATATGACTTGTCTAATCTACGAAAGTGAAGTTATACAGAATTTTTTGAGTAAAGTAGAAAATACATATTAAATTCTATATATCCACAATGGAGATATCATAAGTTTCGGTGTTGGTAACTCACCTAGAAATCAGACACAATCTTTTACCAAAATAAGGACAAAAGAACAGGAAAACATAAATTTTTTAAATCTTGATATAGTATTGCTCTATTTTACTAAGATGTCATCACCAATTCTGTCAATAAGACCAGCTGTCCTAATTTCGGCCAGAGTGAAGAGGACTTGTACTCCAATCTGATATCTGTAACAAGTAATGTCTTAGTAATAATGGGGCTGATCAAGACCCCCACGTGTCCGTAAGTACACGCCCCCTGCACTCCCCGCAATCAGTAGTAAATCTGGACACTTATGTGTCCAGATTCTTACCTTAAGTATTGTGACTAGGGGCCTCATTCACTAAGCTCGATTTGGACTAAATGCCCTTAAATCGTGTGATTTTTAGCTTAAAAATCGCCAAAGTGTATTCACTAAGCTAAAAATCACATGACTTTCCGTTTTTTTATTTGCGGGTCCGAAATTCGCGGTCCCGACTTTTTTGAATTACAAACATAGGAAGTTTGTAATTCACTAAAGACGATTTCACCGTCATCGCGGTGAAATCGCCTTTAAATCACAAAACATACATTTGCCTCTATAGAGGGGCGAATGTATGTTTTTTGGCCGATCGTGACCATTAAAACAAATGTCTGTATAACAGACATGTGTTTTTGTGCTTAAAAATCCAAAGTGCTGCATGGCTGCAATGTGTAGCCATGCTGTACTCATTGAATTACAAGGATCAGCAAAGGTGATCCTTGTAATTCTGTGCATACAGCATGGCTACACTTGTAGCCATGCAGCGCTCCGTTTACAGTGTGTGTCCCCAAAAAAAAAAACACTACACAGACATTAACCCCTACAAATCTTTAATAAAGTGTTACATGTGTAAAAATATGTAAACCTAACTAACATTACCCCCTACGTGTATGCACTTACCTTAGGTGGTCATCTCTCCTAAAGTAAGTGGTATACATAAAGTGTTACATGTGTATAAAATTAAAAAAAAAATATTTAAACTCACCATTAGATGTCCACATCTTGGGAGCCTTCTAATTTTCTTGAAATGCTGAATTCTGTTCTTTTCTTCAAGCTTGAAAAATCTTCTGGGCTGGAGATGCAGAAGAAAGCTTCTATTCTTGATCCCGGCGTCTTCAATATAACTTCCCGGCAGTAGGGGGCGCTGATTATCTTCAGAAGCTGACGTCAGGAACAGTAGAGCTGTACAGTACAGTACAGCGGCACACAGGTGTTATAAATGTCCAAGATGAATAATAATGTCCGTGAGTAAATGAATACTCAAAATTGTGGTGAGTGGAGGGGAACAGTAGAGCTGTACAGTACAGCTCTACTGTTCCTGACGTCACCTTCTGAAGATAATCAGCGCAAGAAAAATTCACGTTTAGTGAATCTTGCCCTAGGTGTGTGGCCATACGTTCGCAGATGTAGTCGTAACGGGGCTTCCCCCACCCTGTAGACTTCATTTAAATGGCTATCCCCGCGGGGGGCGGGGCTTGCTGCAAGATGGAGTGAGACGCGTTCCACTGCAGCTCCCACTACACATCAGCTCCCACTACACATCCTGCATTTATCCTGCCTTAGGTGGTGATCCTCACCTAGATTTGGCCCCAGATCAGCTGGCACGGCACTCTTAACTTGTTGGGAGGTGAGGGGTGAAGGTCCGACACCTCCCGCTGTTTGGAGACGTGGGATCGCGGCGCCGGGAACCTTGTCTCCTGTCTGCGGTGGATGTGCGGGAGGCAGAGACTGACGGTGGCTTACTCACCTCTCCTCGTCCACCACTGAGGTTTGGTGCTGTTTGCAGGTGTCCGGAGGGGAGGCCTGTGACCTGTGGTGCTTCCCCTGCTCTGCGCACATGGTGTGTGGCGCGAAAGTCCCGGAAGTCGGCGCCATCTTGGAGGAGCTGTATTGCCGTCGGAGGCTGAGTCCTGAGTCCTTCAAGCGGTGCAGTATCCTGTGTTGAGCCTGCTTTTCACTCCTGGTCACAGTTGGCCCATACTGAGGGGATTGTACGGGGCTGCGTTGCTGGAATAGCCTCCCTGTCTCCCTGTCTCCTACAACCCTCCCTTCACCATATCATCTCCTATAAGTCATTGGGTCCTCAACATACAGTGTCTCCCCTGGACTCCCTTGTCTGACAGTGGCTCTGTGCCCCTCCTAAAGTGTGTGAGTCTCCTCCTGGTGCAGTGTGTGCCTATATAGCCCTGTGTGACTCCTGTACAGCTGCAAGCTTCTTGACTTAATCTGCTGGAGAGAATAGGGTGCCTTTCTCTGGCTTTACCACATATATTACTGCAAAAAAAAAAAAAAGGTCTGGGGGCGCTCCATTTATTGCCCTGTTACTGAATCTGTTATACTGACTTCAGCTGTTGTCCCAGCTGCTCCAGTTGGTGCTACTCCACAAGTGGGGTTGTTCGATATCCTATAACTGCCTTCTCTGTACCCTACAACTGGCTATACTGTCATTTCTACTGTATTCCGGCGGCCGCAGCTGGGGAGGTTGCTGGTGGTCCGCCAGGCCTCTCAGGCACCTGATAGTTGCCTATAGTGACATTCTCTACTGTATTAATTTGCTCTCAACTTTCCTTTTTGGACAATCCAAGTATGGGAAAAACTTCTCACGCGGCAACTGCTGCTGCTAAGTTGGAGAAATATGCACGGGGGTCCCAGTCATCATCTTCTCAGAGTCAGGCCTCCTCTGCCCGCTCAGAGCCTCCTGCAATGGACTTGGAGCAGACTTCCCACCCCTCCCCCCCTGATCCCACTTTGGCGCAAGTACTCCAAGCCATCTCTGATTCGGAAATCAGGGTGACGGGGAAGATTGGTGAAGTACAAGTTGATCTCTCAATTATCCGACAGGAGCTTCAAAAGGTCCGCGAGCGGGTGGGTGAGGCGGAGCATCGTATTTCCACCTTGGAAGACATCACTACTCCGATGAGGGAACAGTTGGCTCAGCTTACCACACAGGTGTCCACTTGGAAAATGAAGATCACTGATCTTGAGGGGAGACTAAGGCGCAATAATGTGCGGTTTGTTGGATTCCCGGAGAGAATCGAGGGGAAAGACCCGGTTGGCTTCATACAGGATCATCTCATCAAGGAATTTGGCAGGGAAGCCTTTTCTCACCAATTTGCCGTGGAAAGGGCTCATAGAGTGCCCCCGCAGCCCCCTCGTCCGGGTGCTCCCCCTCGCACCTTCATCGTGCGGTTCCTTCACTTCCAAGACCGGGATAACATATTACGTCTTCTGCGTCAGAATGGCCCCATGAAAGTGGATAGTGCTTCTGTTTCCGCTTACCCGGACTTTGCGGCAGATGTCCAGAAGGAGAGAGCACAGTACCTCCCGGTGAAGCGGCGCTTGAGGGAACTCCAACTCCCCTATGCTGTGTTGTTCCCGTCTCGGTTGAGAGTGCAGGCGGATGGTTCTGCCCACTTCTTTGACTCCCCTAGAGATGCTCAGGAGTGGCTGGACAGACGGGGTGCAAGAGGACGATCCCCCCCGCCGTGATTCCTGTATTTACTGCATAGGCGGTGGACTATTTGGGACATTCTTCTCCTGGCTTATATCCTTTGTCCTGAGTATATTTACAAGTTTCATTGTTTAAATTTGAATTTGCCAGCTAAAGTGCCTTATACGCTGTTGTATTGGGGGCTATCTATCTGTGTGTTGGGTCACCACCATATGGGAGCTGGCATCTTATGTCTAGCCTTAGTGACCAGCTCTTCAGTTAGGTGAGTGTTATTGCCACTGGTGCAGCGGTCAGTCCACTGCATTGGTAAGGTGTTTTGTTTGTTTACATAATGAGGGGTAGTTATGTTTGGGTTCGGGTATTACTTAGTTTTTAAAGGTAATACAGGGTGGGAATGGGACTGTTTGGGGCGGGAGGGTTTGTTCTATCTCCTGTTTTTTTTTTTATTGGATGGGTATCCCATTAAAATCTTTAGGTCTTTACATGCTCAGCTCGCACCTACTGACGTTTGGTTAGCACGTGGTCTTTTGTCAACCCCCATTACTTGGTTGTGTTATCTTTGTATATTCACCCTTTGGGGTGATCTCTCCTTGTTCAAATACGTACTTAAACAACTTACATGCCGTGTCCCCTGAGAATTTTGTCTTGGAACACAAGGGGGTTAAACAATAAAGTAAAGCGTTCCCTTGTCCTTAATGAAGTTAGGAAACATAAAGCGGATGTTGTTTGTCTGGTAGAGACACATTTAGTGGGTGGTAGACTATTAGCCCTCAAGAAGCGGTGGGTGGGGTGGGTTTATCACTCAGTACATACTAATACTTCCAGGGGGGGTCACTTTCAACTGGAGGAGGCTCAGACAGATCCATATGGTAGATATGTATTCCTGGAGGGTAGGATAGACCAGGTACCTGTCCTTCTTTTGGCAATGTATGTTCCCCCTCCTTATAATAGCGATGCTCTTAAAAAGGCTGCAGAATTTATGTCTAGGTTCCCAGGAGAGCGTTGCTGGTCTTCCAGCCAGGGAGGGATTTGATAAAATAGCCCTATACGCAGACGACATGCTATTGTTCCTAGCGAGGGTGAGTAGTTCTCTTCCGGCTTTACTAGATGTTGTGGATCTGTTCGGAGTGTACTCTGGGTTGAAGGTCAACTGGGATAAGTCCAATATCTTCTCCCTTAATAAGTCATGTCCCATTGAGCTGCCCTCTTCATGTCCGTTACAGCTGACAAGTAAATTTAAATACCTGGGGGTTTGGGTGTCCCTTGTCCCTTCTGACTTTTGTAGTTTAAATTTGGCCCCCATTACCCAATGGTTCCGGGCTAAGATAAGATGCCGGAGTAAGCTCCCCTTATCCCCCACTGGTAGAATTAATCTGATAAAGATGTCGGTTTTGCCTAAATACCTGTATATCCTCCAGCATTCTCCACTCCTGATTCCGCGCTCATACTTTAGAGCCCTGAATACACACCTCCTTTCTTTTGTGTGGGCGGGTAAACGTCACAAGCTGTCCCGCTCGGTTATTAGTAGGAGTAGGCACTTGGGTGGGTTGGCTTTTCCTAACCTATGGGCCTATTATATGGCAGCTCAACTAGCTCATTTGGTCCCGTGGCTCGAGGATTGCGGCACTGGGTTACTGGGGGCCTTGATCCGGTTGACATGTGGGAGTAGGCTCACCTCCTTACAGTTTTTGTTGGCAGGGGGGGCTGGTAGACGGGGAGCGCCGTTGGTTGTACAAGCTCTAGGGGTTTGGGGTAACTTGGGTAAGCTAATGGAGATTAATACTTATGACCCTAATACCCCTCTTTGGTACACTTCCTCCCTTCCTGAGCTGCATGGTTTACAGGGTAGAGGTGTGTGGATTCGGGCTGGTATTATTTCATTGGGACAGATTTACATAGCAGGTGTACTGAAGACCTTTTCTCAGTTGTGTGATGAATTCCCGCTTGGTGAAGTACACTTCTTCTGCTACTTACAGCTTAGGCACGCTCTGACTTTCCAGTTTTCCGGAACCGTGCCGTTGCTTAAACCATCACCTATTGTGTCATTATTAAAAGAGGCAGCAGACAAGCGACCAATTTCTTTCCTTTATGCCTCTTTAGGTGCCTTTTTAAACCCTGACGATCTCTCTGTCCTTAGATTAAGGTGGGAGGCAGATGTAGGTACTTTCCAGGAGGATGAGTGGATTCAGGTGATACCCTGTAGTAAAATGGCATCTTCTTCCAGAAGGTACCAGCAAATACACCTATTTGTGTTACATAGGGCATATATGTCTCCGCAGAGGCTATTGCGAATGGGGTTGCGTGGGGATGCCTGCTGTCCGAAATGTGGGGCTGTTGACTCAGGTTTTTGGCATCTGCTGTGGAGCTGCCCCAAC
>WWET01010219.1:0-15490 GCA_011038615.1 Limnodynastes dumerilii
CATAGTGACCAGCCCACCAGCATCCTTTCATCTGCTGAAAGTGTCATTAATGATATATTGAGCTTTTTTTTTTTGTGATCCAAGTTCATGATGTTGCTTTTTTTGCCATTAAACTGCAGTTGCCATGCTCTTGCCCATTCCTCCAGTCTACATAGATCATCCCTCATTTTGCATACCCCTCCTGGCGTGTCTACTCTGTTACATATCTTTGTGTCATCTACAAAAAGACATATTTTCCCCTTAATACCACGGGCAATATCACCTATAAAGATATTAGATAGCACTGGTCCAAGTATAGAACCCTGGAGTACTCCACTGGTTACCTTACCATCCCCAGAAGGGATTCCATTTACTACAACCCTCTGTTGTCTATCCTGTAACCAAGATCGTATGTATGCAACTATCTAAGTCCAATCCCAAAGTTTCCAGCTTATTTTACAGTCTGCGATGTGGCACAGTGTCAAAAGCCTTACTAAAATCCAGATAAGGTATGTCTACAGATCCCCCTTTATCTAATACTTTACTGACCCAGTAAAAAAAATTCAATAAGAATTGTTTGACATGATCTTCCCCCAGTGAATCCATGCTGCTTAAAATCCTGTAAGTTACTGTACAATATTATAATACAAAATTGATACTGTACAATTTGTTCCTTTAACAGTGTTTCCATCAATTTCCCTGCTATTGATGTTAGGCTCACTGGTCGGTAGTTTGACGCTTTTTCCCTATTTTCACTTTTATGCAGAGGGACAACATATGCTATTTTCTATTCCTCTGGAATCATCCCAGTTATTAGCAACTGGTTAAATAGTTCAGGTAATGGTTTCAGCACCCCTCAAAGCTCTTTTAGTATCCTTGGATGTATCCCATCTGGTCCCATTGATTTGTTCACCTTCAGCTTTGAAAGTTCTTTTAATACCTGCTCTTCAGTGAAAGTAGTAGTAGTTGGTGGTCCCTTCCCCTCCCTTTCTTTTGTGAATATTGAACAGAAACAATCACTTGTTAAGATGATCTGCCACAGTCCTTTCACCCTCAACAGTACTCCCGTTTTCCGTTATGAGCCTTACTATACCCACTTTAGTTTTTTGGCTTTCATTTATTTACCTAAAAGCTTTTGTCCCGTTTTCGTACCAAGTGGTCCAGTTTTTCCTCAATCTGTGCATTTGATGCCCTGATAACATTTTTTGCATTCTACTTTGCAAAATACTCCATTATTTTGAGTTTGCTTATAAAATTCTGAAAGGCCATCTTTTTTGCTTTCACTATAGTTTCTACCTCTTTTGTAAACCACATTGTCTTTCTTTTTCTAGGGTTTTTCCTAACCTTTTTTTTATACAAAGGTCTGTTGCTGTTAATAATGCATTATTTAAATTTCCCCACTGTTCCTGTACCCCTTTCATGTGCCTCCACTCTGCCAAAGAATCACTTACACATTTCCCCATTTCCATACACATTTCCCCATTTCCACAAAATCCACCTTCCTAAAGTCTAGCACCCTTGTCTTTGTGTGTTATGTGTCTCCCTCAGTCATTATACTAAACCATACTTCTTGATGATCACTGGATCCTAGGTTCTCACCTACACTTACTTTTGAGATTCTCTCACCATTTGTAAATACCAAATCTAAGATCCTCTTTGAGTAGGCTCTCTCACTAGTTGCTTAAGGGACACTCCCTGTAATTAATTTAAAATGTACTCACTTCTAGTGGAGCTTGCTAAATGCTCACCACAGTTTACATCGGGTAGATTAAAATCTCCCCCTTTAATGCCATTTTAGCAATGTCTTACAATAAGACATTGTCCTTTTCTTCATCTTGCCCTGGTGGCCTATATATCACTCCAGTATGAAGAATAACCCCTGGGTTTCTAGTTACAAAAAGTGCCTTTGTTTTTTCTAAAATACTCCCTATTAAAGTTGAATTTAACCCTTCCTTAACATAAATGAATACCCTACATTAATACCACCTCCTCCAATTTTTTCCTACTTTATCCTTCCTAAATAAATTATAACCCTGTATAGCTAGGTCCCAGTTATGATTTTCATTGCTTTCATTAATTACATGATTCACATGATATTCAGATTATCCCTTGACGTTATTGCAATTAGTTCAGGGATTTTATTTCCTAAGCTCCTAGCATTTGCACACATGGGGCCGGATCCAGAACTACGTCCGTCTTCCATAGACGGATGTAGTTCAATAAACAGTAGCTACTGCGCATGCATAGTAGCTATTGTACGTAAGCTGCGTATCGTTTCGATACATAGATTGCGTATATTCTTGGGTCAGCAAGGATTTTTTTTTCATATTGTAACATTGGAGGTTGTTCAATCTGAATCAATTTCAATCAAATATAAAACAGGCATTGCAGGAGATACATAAAAGGTAGAACTTGATGGACTGGTGTCTTTTTCAACTTCATCAGCTATGTAAATATTAACCTTTGAGAGAATTCTAGTAACGCATTAGTTATTTTGGATATTTATGTATTTTTTGTATTATTGTAGGCAGGCTTTGTGTTTTATATGAAAACAGAAGGTTGATTAAATGGGTAGCTGGTTTGTATAACATATTTTGTAAAGGAGTTTTATGAAGGACGTTAACATCTGTATTTATTGACTGCTGCTGGGTAATTAAGGACCCCCACACAGATAGCTTGACCTACTAAATTTAGCAGTGAGTTCTGTATTGCAGCCTTATAGGTCAGCAATTGTATGAGGCAATCTAATGCCTGTAAATAGATTAATCTGTGGCTGTCACTTGCCAGTTGTATGTAACTGGCTCATGTGTGTATGTTTTCATTAAATTTTTGTTTTATTGGATGCAATCAATAATTTAGTCTGCTGCCCTACATGAAATAATTCTACTTGCTTTGAAGTGTATTTAAAAAAAAAAAAAAAAAAAAAATAAATCACTTTATTTTGACAGCTCATATCAACTTTATTAACAGCTATGGTTCACATTTTTTTGATCATATATGTTTACATACACACATACATACACACGCACTTCTATATTATATATAATACATTGAGCAAAGAGGCACTTTATGGTGACAAACTTATTTAATAAAAATTTTCAATAATTCAAAGGAAATTTGTTTTAAAAAAAGAGTACTAAAGTATTAAAATTAGAAACATCAAACACAATTTGCGTGCGAATATCACCGTCTGGCAAAATGCTACAACCGGTGTCCCACTGGATTATGGAAGCAAGTTTCGGACTTCTGAGGGAAAACCTCACAGAAATAATGGCTGGAACATATTTTGCCGTAGATAACTTCATCAGGGAGAGATATGGAATCCTACTGCTGCACTCTATATAGAACCAGGATTTTATCACCAATTTTGGAAATATAGACCTATGAATGATTACAAAATGGAACAGTAATAACAGAGCAATGCAGGGATAAATAAATAAATAAATAAGCCATGATGGCTGAATTCCAAAACCCATTAATTATGCTGCGTTCACATTGCCACTGCCTAAAAAGCCAGCTTTTTAGGCAGTGGGCAAAATTTTGAAAATTTGAGCCTGGTGTGTTCACAAGGGATAAATAATAAATAAGCCATGATGGCTGAATTCCAAAACCCATTAATTATGCTGCGTTCACATTGCCACTGCCTAAAAAGCCAGCTCAGCTTTCAGTGGGCAAAATTTTGAAAATTTGAGCCTGGTGTGTTCACACTGCGCTGAAAACACCGGGTTTTTTTTTTTTCTCTCTTTTTTTTTTTTTTTTACAAGCCGGCAGCTATTTAAATAGCCGGCTTTTCACCGCAGTGGGAACGGGGGAAGCCGGCTTTTAAAAAAGCCGGCAAAATCCCTTCTTTTTAGCCGGGTCCCCGGCTAAAGAGACCCGGCTTCACCGTTCACATTGCCAGAAAAAGCCGGGGTTTTCAAGAAAGCCGGCAATTTCATGAAAACCCTGGCTTTTTCATGGTAATCTGAACGGGGTATAACACTGTGTGTTGTGTTTTGGTTTACATAATCTGCAGGCAGTCAAAACTGGTTTAATTATGCACAAACCTTGAATATTGATATTTGTGTGTAAACATTGCATCGGGACACTTGAACTTGAGACCTTTGCCCTTGAAAATCCTCATTTGGAACGTACATTACTGTGTGTACATCAGGACTTTCTCATGGGTTCATATTTGTCCTCTGATCTGGTTTATGTGATCAGTGTTTCCATCACGAGACCGAACACCCAAAAATAAATGTTTATAAAATATTTACAGACCAAGTATGTGTTTCTAGTCTCCTACATACCAAAAAAAAAAAAAAGAAAAGCTACATTTTGTCAAATTCTGCAACAGCTTTGAGACCTTATCAAAGGAGATATGGTCTCTCTAATCCCCAGGAACCACAAAGTTTCTTACAGGAGAGAAGATCCATGCTACGAGCCAATATTCTGGCCCCTAAAAAAAGAAGGAGGTGAATATACAAGTTTTAAGGACCGGTACGGGAGAAAATGTGCAGGAGAAAATGTACGTTAAAGAGCTGTATAGCATCCTCTCTTAAAGGAAGGCTTTCTTACAATCAGCATGGTTCTGCCTGGCACTATATGCTGAGTTATTAAGCACCACAAAATAAGGAGAGCTACAGATTGTCTCCAAAATTTTATTTGAAATTGTCAGCACACATTGATTGTTAAATGGTAGATGTATTGTTTTAAATTCCTCACCAAATGCAAAAAATACAAGTTTGATGGGAATATTCTAAAAAACAAATTCCATTGGTAACTTCCATCAGTTAATGTTGCTGGGGGTTGGAAATTTTTCACCATTTACCATGTACAGATCTTCCATCGTCACTTTTACAACCTTAAAACAAGACAGAAGAAGTGCATATGTGTAAGTGCTATTGTTTAATGCAATAAATCCATGTATAACATCTCTACACCCTTCTTAAATAGGTTCCTAATTTTTAGCATTCTTTGCATGTCTGTTTTAAAATAAGTTTTTATTTAAAATTATTCCTTTTATTTAAGGAATTCTTTTGTTTTCTAACACTATACCATAAAGTTCTACCAGGGTTTTAATTGTGACTTAGTTAGCATTATGTAGTTGCTGTGGGATGGACAGAGATCTCAACTGCAAAAAGTTTCTTTGGACTGGATCCAGACTTAAGAAGGAGCTTAAAATTAAGAAAGGAAAGTTACTCCTGGGATAAACCATGTTGATTGCAGGGGAGTCATATTTCATGTGTTGCAAACAGTATTAGAGTTGAAAAGTAATGTTTCCTATCCTAAGTCTAAATAACAGTGTAATAGTAACACTGGTCAGTATCTGTGTGCAGTAAGCAGCTCAAAGATAAAACCCTGCATGCAAAGAATACAATTAACTTGTCTCCCCCTTAAATCAACATGGTTTTGCCCAGGAGTAACTTTCCTCTCTTAATTTTAAGCTCCTCTCTCTTTATGGAACCGGTGAACTGAGCCATTAGTTAAAAGTACAGTAGGAAACTCAAATAAATTTGAACTATAAGGTTTATCTCTTGCACAGTGCTCTTTAACCTTTTAGTGTAGATTAAACACATTTTAGTGATGCAATAGTTACAATAAGGAGGTTAAGTTACAAAGCTAAATGTTAATGTGTTGATCAATGAAGGAATATAAATAGCCTTCATTGTCAGACCTCATCAGAAAGAACTGGTTAATGGGGGCAGTTTGTGGTTGCAAAAAAAAACAAACTAGAAATAGTACTAAACTGGCAACAGTTTTCTTTGCATGCAGGAATATATCTTTGAATTGCTTACTGCACACAAATACTGATCAGCTTTACCATCACACTGTTATTTAGACTTGGGATAGGAAACATCACCTCTCAACTCTAATACTGTTTGAAACAGATGAAATATGACTCCCCTGCAATCAACATGGTTTAGCCCAGGAGTAACTAAGTTCAAGCACTTAACTAGTTCTGGATCCAGCCCATTGGCTCTAAGGAGCATGTTATATCTCCTTGTGATGTCTAGATCATCTGATTCAACCTGCAGTTAACTTCCAAGGCACCAGTCTAATCCAGCCTGCAGTTAACCTTTGTAGCCCCAGTCTGATGCAGCCTGCAGTTAACCTCTGCAGCACCAGCCAGCAGATCTTCACAGCGCAATCTATAAAAGCATCACCATCAAAGCCCAGTCTACTAAAGCATCATCATTGAAGACCTGTCTTTTACTTAATCTCTGGTCTGAACTCTCTAGAAGCTTCTGGGGGGAAAGTTTATGAGGTGATTTGGACTGTTGGGAGTGTAGTTGGAAGCAGTGACTAAGGTAAGTAGAAGTGTCGGAGGAGTGAATAGAGATATAGGCTCGTATTCAGACTTGCGCTTTCTGTGCCCGTCTCTCCGTAAATAAGCGTTTGTAGTTACTGGGCATGCATATTAATTTTTGTACGCTATTTACGTAGCATTTCGCTACATAGATTGCGTACACACTGTCTTAAAGACCACGTGTACGCAATCAAACTAGCGAAAATAGCATACAAAAATTACTACACATGCCCAGTAACTACAAACGCTTATTTACGGATGGACGGGCACAGAAAACGCAAGTCTGAATATGGACCATAGAGTGTGACAGAAGTGGTCAGAGAACAAAGAGTGACCGGAGAAGGCAATAGTGTCTTTGTGGAAAGTATCGGTGGCAGCAAGGAAAGCAGTATCAGCAGTGACCGGAGAAGGCAACAGTGTCTTTGTGGAAAGTATCGGTGGCAGTGAGTGGAGATATCGGTTAGACCTGTGGAGACAACCTAGAGACGGAGGAGAGAGTCGTTGGTGGTGCTAAGAGATACTGGTGGAGATCGGAGGAGAGAATAGTTGGTGGTGAGAGATTTTATCGGTGGGAAGCTGAAGGATGACAACAGTGTGTACAGAGAGGAAATATCGGAGGCCGCAGCAGAAAGTGTAACTTCGAAGACGGGGAGAGAGGTTCATCAGAGCTGGATTTAGGGAAAGCTGGTAAGAAAGTTTAAGGCAACTATAAGAAGGACATTGGAGGTATCAGAGAAGAGAGAGAGATGCAGAGGGGGTGCAGGAAACAACAGAGATAATTCAAGGAGTTTTTGTGTGGAAAGAATTGAACTTGAGTCTGTTTCATCTGTTAAATCTATTTTATGGACATTGGGCTGGATCCAGACCTTGTTAAGTGCATTAACTTAGTTACACCTGGACTAAACCATGTTGAATTCAGGGGGAGTCAAGTTAATTGTATTCTTTGCATGCAGGGATATATCTTTAAATTGCTTACTGCACACAGATACTGACCAGCTTTACTATCACACTGTTATTTAGACTTGGGATAGGAAACATCACCTCTCTACTCTAAAACTGTTTGCAGCAGATGAAATATGACTCCCCTGCAATCAACATGGTTTAGCCCAGGTGTAACGAAGTTCATGCACTTAACAAGGTCTGGATCAGGCCCTTTCTCTATATTTTATTAGAAGGTTGTCACCTACTTTATTATATGATAAAAAATGTACTATTTATTATAGGGAAATTTAATTAGAAATAATTTAAATCGTAATCTTGGTAATAAGTAACTAATTAATTAATTAAAGTGTTGTGCTGAAGGAGAAGGAACTGATTTTGAGTAATTCGGTAGGGAAGGGATTGTGGATAAAAATAATCAGAAATACTGTCAATTGATTGTGTTAACCTGTATGAATTGTATGCAACTGTTTAATTTATTCCATTTAACGAAATTGTACAAACCATGGTTTTCTGCTAAGAATGAACTAAAACAAAAGTGCAAAAAGTAAACCGAATATTTTAAAATCAAACTGTTGTCTTTACTCTGAGTGATTCTCTTGCTAGCACACCTCTCCGCAATTCCTCACTTTGACCCTCAACACACATGCCTGCAGTAATCCTCTCCTGACATGGGAATACTGTGCAGCATGTTTCTTTTACTGCAACAACACCTCTCTAGCTTTGTAGCTACAGATCATTCCTTTGCTACAGCTGCAATAACAGCCTGGGACACAGCAAATCTGGAAGGCTTTCCTACAAATGGATCCAGTGTCTTTTCTTGAGGAGCTACTCAACAAAGAATTAGTAAAATACACTTTCTCTGCCTATTTGACAGTTGTGGCCTGTGCTGAGCAGCTTCATCGCTAAAATAATATATTACTGTGACTGATATTGTTCTGATGTGTTACAGGGCCATATAAACATTAATAACCATATCATTTCTGTGTATCCTGATTATGCCCTTGAAGTACAAAAAGCAGAGTGCAATTCAAACAATTTTCCTCCATTTACATGATCTCCAGCTGCGATACTCAATCTTTTATCCAGTGAGGCTTTGTGTGGTGGCAGATGGAATCTCTCAATTCTTTAACACTCTGTGAGGAAGGAGAGGCTTGGATGGAGCAGCATCTGTGCCATGAAAATTCCCACTCTTTGTTGACAGGTACTTTCCTTATATTACAGAGCTGGGACTTAAATATTCTGCTCTCCAGATTGATTATCCATAGTTTCTACCTTGTCTGCAGGAATAATTCTACGCCCCCTAAGGCAAAAGAAGAGCACCTGAGGCTACAAGACAATTTTGCATTAATAACATAGTTGCCAACTCTCCCTGAATATCAGGGAGACTCCCTGAAGATTGGGTAATCTCCCTGACTCCCTGAAGTGTTTGGTAATCTCCCTGATTCTAATTTCATCCATTGAGGTCTATGGAGATGACCACTTACATAGAGGCCAAGATGTAATAAAAGACTCAGCTGCAGTGTCATTTTTATCTTTTCTATAAAGATAGTACTGAAAGTATTCACTGATAATTTAATAATCAATAAATCCTGAAATTTTTATTGTAAAATAGTTTTTCTGGCAGTGCTAGATACACCTATGGGTGGAGCTATTCACAGGACACACCTCTTTGGCGGTACAGGAAACACCCCTTTCGTGCAGCGCCTTGATAGTGCTCTCACAATCTCCCTGATATCCATTTGGAAAAGTAGGCAACCATGATTAATAAGATAACAGTAATAGTGGTTTAAGGGTAAATTAAACCCAATAGTTTTCTGGGGAATATACAAGGTGGGAATGGGGCAGGATATTATGATGCATGTTGTTTGTTTTGCATTTTTCATGCAATGTCCAGGCCTTAATGATAAAATTATAACATCCCTGGTGCTCTCTTAAGTATGCAGATGGGCCCAGATATAGCCTGTCTCAAGACTTATCTCATGGGGAGGGGGTGGGTATGATCCTAGCAATTAAAAAGTCATAGGTGGGTGGGGCTTATCACTCCAGTTTTTGTGCCAACTCACATGATATGTGCTGGTAGTTTTATGAAGTAAGTCTTATCCTGACTGTGGCATCTATCCATATGTGTCAGTACTTGGATTCCTCAACTTTTCTGGTGAGGTATTTTAAATGTAATGGATACTGGCCTAGATCGATGGATGGAGCAGTCAGCCTTACACAATCCTAGTTTGTCACGCATTGGAAAACTAATAGGAGAACTAGGCCTATCTGATGTTTGGAGACTCCAACAAACTGTTGGCTTCCACCATTCCCTGTCTCGTATAGATCTAATATTGATGTCCATTAACCTTCTACCTAAGACTTCCAAGGTTGCATATTTAATTTTTTTTACCGCAAGTATATAACGATCAGACACTCTGTTTCATTTGGAGAGGTGTATAAAGGATGCCATGTATGATTCAGTCTGACATTAGTATTTAGGGATTTCCCTAAGGTGAGATGATGGAAAAAATTGCCTTCTACATAGATGACGCACTGCCTTTTTAGGGGATAAATGCAGCTCCACCAGGTTTATATATCAATGCTTATGGATTTCAGCTGGGATGTCTGATTATGTTGATCAAGAAAAGAAGAAATTAGAACCTGGCCCTACAAAGCACTCTTTATCAATAGGACCGCTACTTGTTTATACAAGTGGTGCAAATATCTAGATACAAGAGATCAGGATGCGTCAAGATTTCTCATAGTGAGCACTCAGTCTCATTATTTATTGAGCTATTAAAAACATCAATCTTTATTAACGTACATTAAAAGTAATGACACATATACAAAAAAAACTGTGCTGCGCAAGTGAATGTACCGACAATTTAATTAATCAAAAAATGCCAATGTTCATGACACACAAATATATAAAATTTATTAGAACAAATGATAATAAAATTAAGAATTATCGGGATACTGTGCAATAAGAACAAGTGAAATGCTAAACAATCACAAAATATAATACAATTCAGTCCTCTCCAAAAAGGAAATGTAAGCTGCTGCAATGGGTAAAACCAAGAGGGATCTTAATAGGCAGATAAGACGTTGAGATTATATATGAATGGCAAATCCAGTGAAAGATAATCTTGTAATGACAGTTTCCAGAAAGAAAGGAATAGGAACAATGGCTGTGATTCAGACTTAAGAAGGAGCTTGAAATTAAGAGAGGAAAATTACACCTGGGCAAAACCATGTTGATTTCAGGGGAATCAAGTTAATTGTATACTTTGCATGTAGGGACAGATCTTTGAATTGTTTACTACACACAGATACTGACCAGCTTTACTATTACACTGTTATTTAGACTTGGGATAGAACACATCACCTCTTAACTCTAATACTGTTTGCAACAACTAAAATATGACTCCCCCAGAATCAACATGGTTTAGCCCAGGAGTAACTTTCCTCTCCTAATTTCAAGCTCGTTCTTAAATCTGAATCAGGTCTAATATTTTGAACCCGCTAGCAGACGCTCGTCTAATTTATCAAACACCAATTCATTTCAAACACTGACAATTCCAAAAAAGAGGGTAAGAAGCCCAGAACAAGAGGGAAGAGAGGAGGAAAATGTGTACAAAAAGCCCCATAAGGAATTTTTAATCTTTCCTCAAGGCAATTTAGTCAAGTTGAACTAAGTTTATTGAATAAGGGTCTAAAATTTACCCCAACAGCCTCATCTGAAGCATTAAAAAATCTCATAGAAGACGAGTCTATTGTCATTAAGGAGGCTGACAAGGGTTGGGTGGGGGGTTGTTCTTCTAAACTGCAAAGACTATGGACCTGATTCAGAATTAAGAAGGTGCTTAAAATAAGAGAGGAAAGTCACTCCTGGTCTAAACCATGCTGATTGCAGGAGGAGTCAAGGTAATTGTATTCTTTGCATGCAGGGATATATCTTTGAATTTCTTACTGCACACAGATACTGACCAGCTTTACTATCACACTGTTATTTAGACTTGGTATAGGAAACATCACCTCTCAACTCTAATACTGTTTGCAACAGATGAAATATGACTCCCCTGCAATCAACATGGTTTAGCCCAGGAGTAACTTTCCTCTCTTATTTTAAGCACCTTCTTAATTCTGAATCAGGCCCTATATGAGAGGTGTTCTGCCAATTACAGGATGAGCAATTCTATACAATAATGGAGCAAGACCTTTCTGTGGTCTTTGCTATAGAGTATAAAGAGTTATTGGATAAGGCATTTGGGGTGGGTCATTTCCAGAGAGGAGTGGAGGTTTTTGATTTATTCCTTTCCCTGTCACACCTATTTTTTATTATTTACCTAAAATCTATAAATCACTTAGTTCACCACCTGGGAGACCCATTAGTTCTGAGATTAATTCTTTAACCTCCAACCTTTCTTTTTGTGTTTTTTTTTTTCTCCAACCCCTGGTGTTGGCCATCCTCTCTTACTTTTGAGACGCCATCCATCTCTTACTCCAGCTGAAGGACATAAAGTAGAAGGATTCTTATGCTTTCCTCACTGTTCATACGGTGTACTCTGGCAGGGCATGTGAGCTTGACAGACCAACATCAGGAGTCTCTCTTGTTTCTTTTATTCTTTCTCACAATTATTTTCTTTTTCAGGGTGTAGGCAATGGAAACCAGGTTCACGCCAAACTATGCAAACCACTATATGTAGGCCAGCTCGAGGATGAGCTGGTCTGGGAAGAGGAGTTTAACGTGGTCCTGGTTTTCTATGGCCGTTATATAGATGATCTTTTTGTTATTTGGGATGGGGACTATAATTCAGCACTTTCTTTTGTTAAATTATATGGAATAGAATTCAAGTGATTAACATTCACTTTTTCTTATAATTTACCTACCACTAACTTCCTTGACCTGACCCTCTCTTCCAGTGGAGATGAGATTGTGTCTGCCAATTACAAAAAGGAAGTTGACAATGACACATATTTACATTATCAAAGCGGCCATTATAGGTTACGAAAGGCCAATATTCCAAAAGGGACAACTTGCATGTTTACATAGGAATTGCTCATCCAAAAGTACCCTTTTAATACATTCCGAAGAACTTACGTCTAGTTTCCTGTAGAGGGGCTCATCTCTTCTTATCCCTAAGCCCCAAAAAATCTGATATACTGTAGATCTCGACAATTCAGTTTGTTTTATTTCAACATTTCACAGTAAATCATATTCAGTTCCAAAATTTGCCTATTCTACTGACTCAAGCAGACATGGAGCTGTGCACTAAGCTGTTCACGCAGTTCCTTTGGCAAGGCAAAAAGCCTCGTATTGCCAGGGCCCGGTTACAGCTAAAGAAAGAGTGTGGGGGACTGTGCTTCCCTGACATTTGGGCATTCTCATGTGGGGCCCATTTCAGATACGCTACTGATTGGCTATTCCGCAGAGAAACGTTCACCAACCTACACTTAGAGGAATCATTGTTTCACCCTTTCGCTCCAGGTGCCTTGCTGCTCACTCCCAAAGCCTCGATCCCTGCTCCAGTACTGCATCACCTGTTATTTAAAGATACTTACAGGGCATGGCGTACAGCTCATACAAAAAGCAAATGCAATCCAGACCTCTCCAGTTATGCCCCATTGTGGGGCAATCTGTCCTTCCCCCCTAGTATGCTTAACTCCACTTTTGTAACCGGGCGTGAGAAGGGAATTAAGTCCATTTGTAACATCTTCGACCCGGGGGGCTCCCTATACTCCTTCGCTCAGCTCCAAACTATATTTGATATCCCGCATAAACATCTGTATATGTTCTTTCAGGCCCGTCATTTTGCACAATCCGTGAGGACTAATTTAGGGGATGCCCCACACCCAATAGATACCATTCTGCATTATCTGCTAAACCATCCCTTTCACATTAGACATGTTGCTGAGGTTATCTGCAATAGAAACCCGGATAAATTGTGGAAGGGTACCCTTAATGCATGGAGCAGGGAGGCCCCGGCCCCCTCCCCACTGCCGGATCCCCTTAAATTCTATGCAAAAAATTTGAAGGCGCTAAGCTCCCCCCAACTGCAAGAAACATACTTTAAAGTGATGCATAGGGTTTTTATTGCTCAACCCCAAAGAAAGCACGTGGTTGCCGATGAGACCGGTGAGTGCCCTAAGTGCCACTCTCCTAATGCCACCTTTCTTCATAACTTCTGGTCTTGCCGGAAGATACGCAAGTTCTGGGATAAGGTCCTAGCTTACATCAAATCAATCTTCAAATGCCAGTTATCTAAGAGTTTTCTTGCATTAATGTGGGCTGACTTTACGGATTGGGACAACGTCCCGGGTTTGAAGGAAGACTACCCCCTGCTTACAGTAATTGTCACTATAGCGAAAAAGGTAATCCTGAGAAATTGGACTAAAGCCTCCCCTTCCTTCCTGACATCAGTTTCAGAGTCGTTGCTGGAGATACTATATATTGACAGGAGAGACACCCTCCCAGATATTGGTAAGGGTGTCTATAAATTCTATTATAAGTGGGGCAAGTATATAGAGTTCCTCCCTCCTAGCAAAAAAGAACATATACTCAAGTTATTTGAATCCACGGAGTGGTATTTACACAAACATGCAACATTTACCTGGCCCACCCAGAGCTGAGCGGTGGAGATGGTGGATCCCTATGAGGGGCGTTGACGGGGGTGTGTGTGTGTACTTGCTAGTGCCCCGATGCACAGATCTTAGCATCGGTCGGGGCATTTCCCTTCGAGAGGGGGGGGGAGTGTGAAACCTAGAGAGTTGGAGTTCTCTGGAGGAGCATGGGGTGACTGGGATGCCCCTGCGGACTCCCCCGTGCAACACCTTGCTTAGTCTCCAACTTAACTCACTCTACCGTTATGCCTGTTTAATGTATTGCCTGCTAATTATCAGTCCAGCCATTGTAAATAGTTATGACCCTGGTTTGTTTTGATTGCTGCCATATCTACTCTCATCATTGGCTAAGCGTACAATGTTCAAATCTGTCATACATATACTCCTCGGCACAACATTTCTTTATCAAACTGCTCCTCAATATGTATTAACATTGGTGATTGTGTCACTGCTCTGTTTTACTGTCGTTGTATGCATATGTCTATTTTTCTCCACCCTACTGTATGCTTGCCAAAGAAACTTCAATAAAATGTGTTTAAAAAAAAAAATAAAAAATTTCATACATATTATTCCATACTTTACTCAGCCACCCCTAACTACTCAGATAGAAGAGCTGCTCTTTTTAACAGACTAAAGCTACCTACACATTTTGTCTGCACAAAGAGAGATCCTGAAAATAGGCAGCTAAAACCATCAGAACAACAAAACACCATGCCCATGGCTTTTCTGCAGAATTTTACAAGACACTCAAACCAGACATAACACCTACCTTAACTAAGCAGTACTTAACAGTGCTCTTCATTCTGAAAATTCCCCGTACCCTTCTTTCAATAAGGCACATACTATAATTCTACTAATAAGCTAGCAAAACAAGTAACATCGTATCGACCCATCACCCATTGAAACTAGCCAACAGATTCAGTCCGTTCTTCCTGCTCTTCTGGGTGTCCTATGGCTGGCACACCCCTTCGTTCGTAGTTATGCTGTGGACCTTAGTTTCATAAATACGTTCAGAGCTTCTGGTCGTAACATCTGCTGCGCACATGCGCAGAACATGGAGCATTTTCACGACTACATTGAGAGCAAAAATGCAAGCAGGCGTAGGTCTGGATCAGGCCCAATCTCCCTACACTATAACACACTTAGGAATAGTCTGGATCATATGAAGATTTGTAATGCCCTATCTTATTAGACAACCATATTCCCTCACCTTACAATAGAACAAATTCTCAAAACACAAAAATATTCTCATAGGGTTCTCTAGGCTAACACTTAGAGGTGATATGAGATGGGTCTATCTAATGACTATGCTTGTCCTAAAAGGTCAGAGAGCAACCCTACTACATTATTTTTGGGAATGGCTCCAAATCCACAAATTTTGGAAAGAGGTTCACTTATTTTCCACCACCTGTATACTTGAAACCCTGTCAAGTATGCAAACCCTGTGCTACCTGGATCCTGCTCTGAAACTCAAAAGTCAGGTTAAACATATGGCTACCATCGTGTTGGCAGTGGCCTGGAAGTATAATCTACAGCACTGGATCCATAATAGACCACTCAATATTACTATATTCAAAGACAAGTTGTTTTATTTGTTTCAATGGAATGGCTTGAAGCTACTTTTTTGAAAGAAAACTCAGTTATTTTTTTTTACTATTTTGGGAAATTACCTCCCCA
>WWET01010223.1:2325-14754 GCA_011038615.1 Limnodynastes dumerilii
TTAGCTTGCATCCTAATGTTCAGGAACTCTCTAATTTGAAAGCCGATGGATTTGGGGAAATGTTATCTGTAAATTGTGTTATATGTAACCTGTTAGGTGTAAATTGAGTGAATGTCCTGTCTGTGGGAAAAATTTCCTGACTGTAATAATTGAATGTTATATTTGAGATGGAGCGGCACCGTTTGGGAGCTGGGAGTGGGTGTTCCCCCCTCCCGGCATGTGTGCCAAAACCTGTATAAAAACTGAGCTGTCTCTGTATAAAGAGGTATTCCTATTGAAGTATTCCAAGCCTAGACATAACAGAGGTAATAACACCACTGGTCCAGAGGTCCTTATCAGGACCCACTGAAGAGCTAATAAACCATCTATTTGCTTCAAGCATCGCATCGGCTGTATCCCTGTGACCTACAGATTAGCTGACATCTAATCCGTTTCTCTGCTGATCTGAAGAGAGCCCAGCGTCCTGTCTGCTCTGCCAGCTACCCAGCGCCCTGTCTGCTCTGCCAGCTACCCAGCGCCCTGTCTGCTCTGCCAGCTACCCAGCAGCCCTGACCCAAAGCAAGTGGTTCAGGGGGACAACATCCAGACCAGGGGCATGCAACAGCCATTCCAGTGGGTACCCGGAAGAAAGCAGTTCTAGGTGCCGGTGGTAGGAGCCTAGTGGTGGCAGCAAAACCCCTCCCACAGCGCAGTGGGAGGAGCCAGTGACTGTCGGTTACTGGCTGTAAGAAGGAACCCCTATACCCACGGTGTAGGAGCCATATCGGGATAAGTCGTATCCCGTAGCAACATTGCAGAACAACAGTCGGAAGCACTGGTTACAGACTGGTGACAGCAGTAGAATCCGTGGATCGTGTCACATTTCTGGTGGCAGTAGTGGGATCCGTGTGTCCTGTCACACTCAGACTAACCCAGCAGCAGATGCTGTGCTGCCTGGGCAAGTCTCTCTCTGCTCTCTGATTTCTCCTCTGCAGCTCCTCTGCTCACAGGCTCTCCTTTCTGCCTCTTCCCAGACACTGCAGCTCTCACTTCCTCTCTGGGAACAAATCCCAGCCCCAGAGCACTGTGGGGGTGGAGTTCTGTCTCTTTCCTTGTGGCCATAACAAGTCCTGGCAAAGGATGCATCATTGAGGGCACCCTTGCTACACTCTCCCTCTGGAGCTCTGGCACAGGATAGTAACAATTTTGTGAGGGAGTTCCACCTATAAAGCAAGGGTGGGTTAAAACATCCTGCCTTCCTAAACCACTACTCACACACACACTGAGAAAACCTACATTGAAATAAGGCCAAGCCTGTATCATATGGGGATGTGTTACTCTGGGCACCACTACATTCTGACCCAAAGAATCATATATTAACACCATGGGTGGCCTAGTGTCCGTTTTTGAACGGGTACGGGCTTTAGGGACCCCCTCATCTCCCCTGGTGGCCTTTCACTTGGGATGCTCTCTTGCACTTTGTCTGCTTCCAAAGACTGGGACTCATCCCTTACTACTTCCTCCACAGGCTGCGATTCATCCACCTCAACTGTGACATCTGGCCTTTCTGTAGCAGCAGGCAAAGTTCTTGTTTTCTTCAATTGCTTCCTGGGCCTCCATATTTTAATGTCTTTATGGAGGTACCACCACTCGTCAAATCCCAATTCCTCATCAAGTTCAGTAGACACAGTCTCTATACTGGAAGACCCTTGGGCTAATGGGTCATGCTGTGGCCTACGCAATCATCCACGGTCCCTCCAAGTTATCTGAGGTCTTTCCATCTTTGGCCTGTGGAATCTTACTTCTCTACCAATGGGCAGTAGATGTTGTCGGTGGTAGGTTTTGATAGGCCCAGCAGATCCTTCTGGCTTGATCTATCCAACTGTTTGACTATCTCATGAGGGTCTTCTCTCCACCTATTTGCCAGCTTGTGTTTTCCAGGGATACCCAGATTTCTGATGAGCACCCTGGTTGAAGAATGTTTTCTCTCACTCTGCGATCATAACTAACTTTATTCTGGTCACTCAGCTACTTAGTTGCTTCCTCTGCCAATCTGTATGCCTCTTTTAACTCTCCTCTCAACTTGCTGATGTACTGAAGCCTGGATGGCCCTGGAGCATCATCAGTACTCAGTCCAAAGCACAAGTCCACCGGCGGTCGAGTTTCTCTCCCAAACATCAGGAAGTACGGGGAAAAGCCTGTGGCCTCATTTTTACTAAAGTTATAGACATGGACCAATTGTGGTATGTGTCTACTCCAGTGTGCCTTTTTGGAAGGGTTCAAAGTGCCCAACATATTAAGGAGAGTCCGGTTAAACCTCTTCAGTTGTGGATCTCCCTGAGAATGAAACGGGGTAGTTCTGGACTTCTTGATCCCGCAGATCGCACACATCTATTTGATTAAATGGTTCTCAAAGTCTCTGCTCTTGTCTGAATGGATTCTGGCAGGTAACTCAATGTACGCAGGACTGTCTCTGGGTTTGGGGCAGCACCAGGTGCATTCTTGGCCTTCCGAGTGGCCCTTGAGTCTCTCAATACAGCAGTCCTCATCTCAGGGTCAATACCTCTCGCTGGCAAAGTAATAAAGCAAGCTATTCCTATTCACTTTTAGTTCGGCCTTTTAGCAATGTCTGCTGATGTTTCACAGCCCACCTCACTGGCCCAATGGCTGGATCCTCTTGCTGCTCCTCCTTCAGCTGCTTCACTGTCAATTGCTGGAGGTCTCCCATTTCCAACCGGGATAACCAGCAGTATGCTAATGGCAGGGCTTTGTCTGTCGCTCCCAATGAACTGAGGCCTTCCCTGGCCGGTGGGATTGTTACTCTCCCCTCATGACACATTCCTCTCACTTCTGGAGCGGGGACTTCTAGCCAAGCTTCCTCATGTCTATCACAAGGCCGGCCATGCAATCTTGATAATGCGTCAGCTGCCACTTTGGTATTGCTGGGACAGCACTTCATACTAATATTGTGGATTGTGAACTGGATAGTTCTTCTCGCTGGGAGACAGGCTTCAACTTAGGTATGCAATGGGACGTAATCTCCCTTCCTGTTCCTGATACAACACTCCCGCAAGTCCCTCTATTGAAGCATCCACGTGGAGTACATAAGGCAGAGTGGGATCAGCATATGACAGGACAGGGGCTTCTGTCAAGCATTGCTTCAGCTCTTTGAAAGCCCCTCTCTCTCCAAACAGCTCGTTCACCTTGTGGTAAGGTACCTCTCTCTTCTTAGCAGAAGTCACTCCTCTGGGCGGTGGATAACCCTTGGTTGGATCATTCAACAGCCGAGTGAGCTTGGCATAGCCTGGTACAAACTTCTGTAGGTAGCCACAAAAGTCCAAGAAAGACCGGAGCTGGGCCTTGGCTACTCCAACACTGCAGCTACCTTGTCTGGATCAGTAGACACTCCTTCTATGCTGACTAGATGTCCAACATACTTGACAGATGTCTGGCAGAGGTGACACTTGTCAATGGATAATGTCAATGTCATTCCACAATGACACCACTTTCAAGGAACGTCCTCAGATGCTCACAAACATCTTCTAAATCTTCTGGGGCCAGTCTCCTTAATCTTTCACGGAAAGGTCTCTCATCCTTCAACTTGATCCGATGCTCCACTCCCTGAGCTAAGTCCATATCCCAGTCTCCTAATGAAAATGCTGAGGCTCTCTTTAGCATCTCTTGGACCACATTTTCTTTGTCAGAAGGGGAAATATCACTTCCCTCAAAGCAAGGTTCAAAACGGTCAGGCTTCAACTCTCTCTTCATTTCACTTGCCTCTTTCTCCATCTTTTGGTATGCTGCCAAGCAGAGGGGATGTATTGTAAGCACTCTCGTGTAGTCCTCTCCCCCAGCTTCTCGACACCACTGGGCCAGACTGCGAAAGATATTAGCATTGGTGGGCACCTCTCTGACTTCTCCTTCCACATCAGGGCATACTAGAGCTAAGACTTGTATCTTGCAATCTACTCCTGCCACTTTGTGAGGAAGCATAGCTGAAGTATGGGTAATTCTGGTCACTGAGACCCCAAAGGGTTAATCCTGACAGTGGCTTCAATGGAACTTTTGAGAGGTGTCGCCGTTACCACCCCTCAAAAAGGATGGACACCTGAGACCCACTATCCAGCAAGACTGCACAGGACTGACCATTTATGGCACAGTTGGAGCAGGTCCTATTAAGTCTTCCTGCTTTCCAGTTTTTGTTCCCCCTCTCGGTTCAGTGGGGGTTTTCTTAGAGGGCCAGCGAAGGGGGGGTGGGGGGCTTCCCGTTTCCCGATGGTTGATCACTTTGCCAAGGTGGTGTAAGGGATCTCCTCCTGTTCCACCTGGCAGCACAGTTTCGGGCAATGTGGCCCATTTCTCCACAGACATAGTCTCCTTCTATCTCTGTCTGACTGGAGTTTTCTCCCCTGAGGTACTTCTGAATAGTAGTCTTTTGGTGGCGAAGCTTTACTGGCTAGTAGTTTGAATCTGTTCACCCTGTGTCTGTAACATTTGCATCAACTCACTTTGGGTAATTTCAGCCTAAGCTTCGTCAAGAGTACTGCAGCCTTCTTTGTTGGTTTCTCCCTGACAGCTACCAGGATCTCTTCTTTCCTGATCTCTTTCAACAGTTCACCAAATGAAAGGGGGTTCTTCCCCAAATCAGTGTACCTAAACTTCAGAGCCACCGGGTCCTGTGCAGCAGCCCCTTTAAGCATCTGCTGCATTCTATAGGAATTCACATCTTCTATGGATATTCCTCCTTTCTCCACAATTTTGTGAAGCAGTTGGTCTCTTCGCAGAATATAGTCTGACAGCTTCTCCCCAGGCTTCTGGTTAGTGTGCTTTCATTTAAATTTGAGATCATCTGCATCAGCTCCATACACGTCATCCAGCACATCTATGAATAGCATCGTAGTTGTACGGGGATTACTTTTCCTTACCAATTTTACTACCTCTGCAGCAGGTCCCCGCAGGCTGTCTATTAGCCTCTTGCGCTTTACAGATTCAGCACATTCCCAGTCCTCTAAAGATTGGAGGGCGGCCTCTCGCCAGGACTCATAACTCTCTTCTCCAGCTGGGACTGGTTTGACCCCAGAGCAAGGCCGTGACCTTCGGTACCCCCCATCATGGTGCGTGCAGCTCACTTGTTCAGCTAGCTGTTCTATAGCCGTTGCTAAAACTTCCCCTTGTTGGGCCGTAAGGACGCTGGATAGTGACACTGCATCATCACCCTCCCCCGGCTGTGGGGAGGGGGGCAAGCAGCTGTCTGGACTGATGGCAGACTGGCTGTTCCCCTGTTCTTGCTCTTGGGGGGACGGCGGTATCTGGGGCCCAGTGATGACCCATCTAGCTGCACTACCTTCGCTTACTTTGATCACCCCCGGGATTAGCTCTCTGCGACAGTGTTGGATGTTTCTATGAGAACGGAAGCTGGGCTGTCTCCCATAACTTCCCGACGATAGACTGCCTTCACCCCTGTACTTTAGCCACCCACAGCAATGCACTGAGGATGTGACCATCTGGAATATCGGTAAAGTCTCCCTGCAGGCATAGACTATGCTCTGGAACTATCTCTCGGGCCTCGCACCAGGCGAACACTTCTATCCCTGTGACACCCATCATGGCTGCTGTGGCTAAGTGGCTTTTCTGAGTATAGTACTCTGGATCTCAGCAGTGCCTCCAATGTAGCACCCCTTCCCCCTGCGTAGTGTAAGGGGTGGTGTAATATGGGAGTTTGTAGCTTCAGTGCCTCCACCCGAGTCTTCTGTACAGTGTGTATGGGATGCGGACACTTGCTATTTCCACCAGGGCCCCTTGTACCCCACCACACTAATAGTGAATAACAAGGTCCACACCGCAAGCAGGGGAAATGAAAATGGTATTTATTAAGGACAGCTGGGGACTGGAAATGGCAAGGGTTAAAGAGGGCTGTTTTACTGGACAGGAGTAAGAGAGTGGGCAATGCAATACGAACAATGTCAAACAGTAATGGACATACAATTCAATAGGTTGACTCAAAATGGCGACTACACGTGCAAACCGTCTCTACAAAATGGCAGCCGATACACACACTCAGGCCCGCTGCAGCCACAATCACACATTAACTGTAAATCTCTAAACAGTTCTATAGTTTTCCTGTCTAACTATAATAATCAGACTGACTAAACGAACAACGTTGGTGCACTTGTAGAACGGTGGTAGAAAGCCCCATAGTCCCGTTTAGGATGTGTGCAACAAAGTCCCAAAGTCCACTTTACTTCTCCCCGTGGAAGGTCACTCTCTCCCCGTGGAAGGTCACTCTCTCCCCGTGGAAGATCACACTCTCCCCATGGAAGGTCATCCCCCTGGGCAGTCCCTTCGGACGCACATAATTCAGCAGATTTACGAGTTCCAAACCCTACTATGACTTTTCCCTGCGTATCTGCGGTTGTACGTAGCGACTTGTGGCACATAACTGCCTCACCCGCCCATACTGTACTGTAAATGCCTTCCTCCGCCTAGACTGCGTATTTTTGGCTAGCGTATATTTGACGCCCCCCTTTGTACGTGCGATCAGAGTTACGATGCGTTACATCTGCCGTGCGCATGCGCAGAATGTACAAACAGATAAATTTACGCATGCAGTAAGCAGAACCTCGCTGTCGTACTTAGCTCTGCATCTGGCCCCAGGTGACTATTGTGGTGTTTCTCCTGATCTGGAAGACCAACGCGTTTCACACCAGCTCTATAGACGCACATTGGGCTTCTTGTGCTGTGTGTTATTACGGGCTGAGGTCATCTGTATTAATGCTTCCACCTTCTGCTTGTAGAGTGTCCCCCACTGGGTCTGGAGTCTCTGAGGGTGTCTGACCAGCAGCTGAGGGCTTCCAGCATCAAACGCTATGGCCTGGGCTCCCACAGAGGACGTCTCAACATACAGGTGGGAGAGACAGACATTACATGCTATATATAGTAACACCACACAGGATACACCTCCAGCACACAGTATACACCTCCAGCACACAGTATACACCTCCAGCACACAGTATACTACACCTCCAGCACACAGTATACACCTCCAGCACACAGTATACACCTCCAACACACAGTACACACCTCCAGCACACAGTATACACCTCCAACACACAGTATACACCTACAGGACACAGTACACACCTCCAACACACAGTACACACCTCCAACACACAGTATACACCTCCAACACACAGTATACACCTACAGAGCACAATATACACCTACAACACAGTATACACCTACAAAACACAGTATACAATATATACCTCCAACACACCGTATACACCTCCAACACACAGTATACACCTACAACACACAAAATATACCTCCAACACACAGTATACACCTCCAACACACAAAATTTACCTCCAACACACAGTATACACCTACAACACACAACATATACCTCCAACACACAGTATATACAGTAACAACACACAGGATACACCTACAGAACACAGTATACACCTGCAACACACAGTATACACCTACAACACACACCAGATACACCTACAGAACACAGTATACACCTCCAACACACAGTATACACCTCAACACACAGTATATACCTCCAACACACAGTATATACAGTTACAACACACAGGATACACCTAAAACACACAGTACACACCTACAGGACACAGGATACACCTCCAACACACAGGATACACCTCCAACACACAGTACACACCTACAACACACAGTATACACCTCCAACACACAGTATATACAGTAACAACACACAGGATACCCCTCCAACACACAGTATACACCTCCAACCCAACACACAAAATATACAGTAACACAGGATACACCTACAGAACACAGTACATACTTCCAACACACAGTATACACCTCCAACACACAGTATACACCTCCAACACACAGTATACAATATACACCTACAACACAGTATACACCTCCAACACACAGTATACACCTCCAACACACAGTATACACCTCCAACACACTACACCTCCAACACACAGTATACACCTCCAACACACAGTATACAATATATACCTCCAACACACATTATACACCTACAACACACAGTTTATACCCACAACACACAGTATATACAGTAACAACACACAGGATACACCTACAGGACACAATATACACCTACAACACAGTATACACCTCCATCACACAGTATACACCTCCAACACACAGTATACACCTACAACACACAGTATACACCTCCAACACACAGTATACACCTCCAATACACAGTATACAATATATACCTCCAAACACAGTATACACCCCCAACACACAGTATACACCCCCAACACACAGTATACACCTACAGCACATAAAATATACAGTAACAACACACAGTATATACAGTAACAACACACAGTATACACCTACAGAGCACAATATACACCTACAACACAGTATACACCTACAACACACAGTATACAATATATACCTCCAACACACCGTATACACCTCCAACACACAGTATACACCTACAACACACAAAATATACCTCCAACACACGGTATACACCTCCAACACACAAAATTGACCTCCAACACACAGTATACACCTACAACACACAAAATATACCTCCAACACACAGTATATACAGTAACAACACACAGGATACACCTACAGAACACAGTATACACCTCCAACACACAGTATACACCTACAACACACAGGATACACCTACAGAACACAGTATACACCTCCAACACACAGTATATACCTCCAACACACAGTATATATAGTTACAACACACAGGATACACCTCCAACACACAGTACACACCTACAGGACACAGGATACACCTCCAACACACAGTACACACCTACAACACACAGTATACACCTCCAACACACAGTATATACAGTAACAACACACAGTATATACCTCCAACACACAGGATACACCCCCAACACACAGGATACACCCCCAACACACAAAATATACCTCCAACACACAGTATACACCTCCAACACACTGTATACACCTCCAACACACAGTATACACCTCCAACACACAGTATATACCTCCAACACACAGTATACACCTACAACACATAGTATACACCCACAACACACAATGCACACCTACAACACACAGTATACACCTCTAACACACAGTATATACAGTAACAACACACAGTATACACCTCCAACACACAGGATACACCCCCAACACACAGTATACACCCCCAACACACAGTATACACCCCTAACACACAGTATACACCTACAATACACAGTATATACAGTAACAACACACAGAATACACCTACAGAACACAGTATACACCTCCAACACACATTATACACCCCCAACACACAGTATATACCTACAACACAGTATACACCTACAGAACACAGTATACACCTATAACACACAGTATAAACAGTATACACCTCTAACACATGGTATACACCTATAACACATGGTATACACCTATAACACACGGTATACGCCTATAACACATGGTATACACCTATAACACACGGTATACACCTATAACACATGGTATGCATCTATAACACATGGTATACACCTATAACACACAGTATAAACAGTATACACCTCTAACACATGGTATACACCTATAACACATGGTATACACCTATAACACATGGTATACACCTATAACACATGGTATACACCTATAACACACGGTATACACCTATAACACATGGTATACACCTATAACACACGGTATACACCTACAGAACACAATATACACCCACAACACACAGTATTCACCTCCAACACACAGTATACCCCTACGGAACACAGTATACACCTGTAGAACATAGTATACACCTATAACACACAGTATACACCTTCAACACACAATATACACATACAATTACACACAATATACACACATAATAACACACAATAAACACACAATATACAATAACACACAATATAAATATACAATATACAATAACACAATATACACATAACACACAATACACACACACAATATACAATAACACACAATATACACATACAATAACACACGTCACACACACATACCTTGTTTTCTCTTGCTGGAAATATTCTTAATTATCCAAACTCAGAGGAAAATGTGAGAATTTTATATCTTTTATTTGCTTATTTAGGGGTTTTTCATCCAAAATATCAGAGCTGAGGATATGAAGTAATTCTATTTAATATTTTCGTATTTGCCACATAAACGGGTTTTCAGAGAACTTCACATTCATCCAGTATAGTTTCCACGAGACATAACAGAAAAGTACAATACGTTACAATGTCATAGAATGACATACAACATGTTACGATGTCATAGAATGAGGCGCAAGATGTTACGATGTCATAGAATGAGGTGCAAGACGTTATGATGTCATAGAATATAGTGCAAGACGTTATGATGTCATAGAATGAGGTGGAAGACGTTACAATGTCATAGAATGAGGCGCAAGACGTTACAATGTCATAGAATGAGGTGGAAGACGTTACAATGTCATAGAATGAGGTGGAAGACATTACAATGTCATAGAATGAGGTGGAAGACGTTACAATGTCATAGAATGAGGTGGAAGACGTTATGATGTCATAGAATGAGGTAGAAGACGTTACGATGTCATAGAATGAGATGGAAGACGTTACGATGTCATAGAATGAGGTGGAAGACGTTACAATGTCATAGAATGAGATGGAAGACGTTACAATGTCATAGAATGAGGTGGAAGACGTTACAATGTCATAGAATGAGGCGCAAGATGTTACGATGTCATAGTATGAGGGGGAAGACGTTACAATGTCATAGTATGAGGTGGAAGACGTTACGATGTCATAGAATGAGGCGCAAGATGTTACGATGTCATAGTATGAGGTGGAAGACGTTACGATGTCATAGAATGAGCTGGAAGACGTTACAATGTCATAGAATGAGATGGAAGACGTTACAATGTCATAGAATGAGGTGGAAAACGTTACAATGTCATAGAATGAGGTGGAAGACGTTACAATGTCATAGAATGAGGTGGAAGACGTTACAATGTCATAAAATGAGGTGGAAGACGTTACGATGTCATAGAATGAGGTGGAAGACGTTACAATGTCATAGAATGAGGTGGAAGATGTTACAATGTCATAGAATGAGGTGCAAGACGTTATGATGTCATAGAATATAGTGCAAGACGTTATGATGTCATAGAATGAGGTGAAAGACGTTACGATGTCATAGAATGAGGTGAAAGACGTTATGATGTCATAGAATGAGATGGAAGACGTTACAATGTCATAGAATGAGGTGGAAGACGTTACAATGTCATAGAATGAGGTGGAAGACGTTATGATGTCATAGAATGAGGTGGAAGACGTTACGATGTCATAGAATGAGGTGGAAGACGTTACAATGTCATAGAATGAGGTGGAAGACGTTACAATGTCATAGAATGAGATGGAAGACGTTACAATGTCATAGAATAATTTGGAAAATGTTACGATGTCATAGAATGAGGTGGAAGACGTTACAATGTCATAGAATGAGGTGCAAGACGTTATGATGTCATAGAATGAGGTGCAAGACGTTACGATGTCATAGAATGAGGTGCAAGACGTTACAATGTCATAGAATGAGGCGCAAGATGTTACAATGTCATAGAATGAGGTGGAAGACGTTATGATGTCATAGAATAATGTGGAAAACGTTACAATGTTATAGAATGAGATGGAAGACGTTATGATGTCATAGAATAATGTGGAAAACGTTACAATGTCATAGAATGAGGTGCAAGACGTTACAATGTCATAGAATGAGGCGCAAGACGTTATGATGTCATAGAATGAGGTGGGAGACGTTATGATGTCATAGAATGAGGTGCAAGATGTTACGATGTCATAGAATGAGGTGCAAGACGTTACAATGTCATAGAATGAGGCGCAAGATGTTACGATGTCATAGAATGAGGTGCAAGACGTTATGATGTCATAGAATAAGGTGGAAGACGTTACAATGTCATAGAATGAGGTGAAAGACGTTACAATGTCATAGAATGAGGTGGAAGACGTTACGATGTCATAGTATGAGGTGCAATACGTTACTTTGTCATAGAATGAGGTGCAAGACGTTACGATGTCATAGAATAATGTGGAAAACGTTACGATGTCATAGAATGAGGTGCAAGACGTTACAATGTCATAGAATGAGGTGCAGACGTTACAATGTCAAAGATTATAGTGCAAGATGAGAATGGGGTGCAACATGTTATAGTATTATAGAATGGGGTGTAACTTGTTATAGTATTATAGAATGGGGTGTAACTTGTTAATGAGGTGTAACATGTTATAATATTCTAGAAAGGGGTGTAACATGTTATAATATCACACAGGGCCACCATCATAAATTATGGGGCTCGGGACTGACAAAATATGCAGGACCCCCCCTGGATGGTTGGATATAGAGGTGTGTGTGTGTGTGTGTGTGTGTGGGGGTGTG
>WWET01010224.1:0-11313 GCA_011038615.1 Limnodynastes dumerilii
ACACTACGCACACTATGGCCCGGATTCACAACCCCATATGTATTCCACATACATCCTTAATTTCCTGATTCTTTAAAGACTGCATATACGCAATCTACATAACGAAACAATACTTAGATTGCGTAAAATAGTTACTACGCATGCATAGTAGCTAGTATCGGGAAATTAAGGACGTATGTGGAACACGTACGGGGTTATGAATTTGGGCCAATGTGTGGATTTGAGCATTGATCTGGATGGGGGCCAGTGGATGTCTCTGCTAATATCACAGTCTATGACCCAAAGAAAGTGAATGGAGTAATAGCGCTACAGTTACCAGTAAATGACAGGATGATGTAATCCAATTTAAATGGTAATGTCCGATATGGTAAGAAATCCTGAAAAGACAGGTAGCTTACAGTTTGCTGCTTGTGAAGGTTTTTCAAATGTCTTTGTAGATTGCAGGTAGAAGTTGTGGTCAGGTTGTAGTTATGGTCTTCTACCCGTCCGAAAGGTTCTTTCTATGTTCTTCCTCTGCCGTAGTCTGGTCACGTGTGTGGATAGACGCTGTTTCTTTGGTGACCGTCGGCGTCTAAGCTCAACCAAGCCTCCTTCCCGTATACTTCTGGGTGCGTTCCACCAGAACCGCAGGGGATACAAGGAAAGAAACGAAGAAGCACTAATCGTGCAAATCAATTTATTAATTTCAACATAAAAGAGTATGAAATATACTCACAGGACCAAAAAGTAAATAGGCGTGTATAGCAGATAAAACTGCAAATAGTCCATCCAGGGGTATTGGAGATAAGTCTCACGATCTCATAATGCACCTTAGCCAACACGTTTCGAATGCTCATATCATTCTTTCTCAAGGCTTTTAACCCATTACAAGGTGCAGAGGGATACTTATACTGGCATGATTGTGGTAATGCCAGATGATTGGTTGAAAGTGAACGGTGCATATAATAAATAGATACATAAATTTAAATACAATGCATACATAAAAAAAACTCTAATAAATATGTAAATGCATAAATATTTTAAAAAATATAAAAAGATTTATAAAAACCATTTAACCTCGAAATCTGCATTTAGACCATTGGGGATCATAGTTTGCATATTGTAGATCCATCTCATTTCAGATTTTGCTAAAAATTCAGGGTTAGGGGCTTCTCTCCATTTCGGGGTGATAATTTCAATGCCTATTGCTTTATGGATATGTGTACATGAATTTTTATGACAATCTTTAAAATGTAATGGTAAATTATGATTAGTAAAACCCTTTTTAATATTATTAATATGCTCCGCCCACCTAACTTTTAGTGGGCGGCTGGTTCTACCAATATATTGTAAATAATATAAAAAAGGGTTTTACTAATCATAATTTATCATTACATTTTAAAGATTGTCATAAAATTTAAGTACACATATCGATAAAGCAATAGGCATCGAAATTATTCCCCCGAAATGGAGAGAAGCCACTAACCCAGAATTTTTAACAAAATCTGAAATGAGATGGATCTACAATATGCAAACTATGATCCCCAATAGTTTAAATGCAGATTTCGCGGTTAAATGGTTTTTATAGAAAAAAATTAAATTTTTATATTAATGTATTTACATATTTATTAGATATTTTTATGTATAAATTGTATTTAAGGTTTAAATTTATGTATTTATTTACTATATGCACCGTTCACTTTCAACCAATCATCTGGCATTACCACAACCATGCCAGTATAAGTATCCCTCTGCACCTTGTAATGGGTTAAAAGCCTTGAGAAAGAATGATATGAGCATTCGAAACGCGTTGGCTAAGTTGCATTATGAGATCGTGAGACTTATCTCCAATACCCCTGGATGGACTATTTGCAGTTTTATCTGCTATACACGCCTATTTACTTTTTTGGTCCTGTGAGTATATTACATACTCTTTTATGTTGAAATTAATAAATTGATTTGCACGATTAGTGCTTCTTCGTTTCTCTCCTTGTACCCCCTGCGGTTCTGGTGGAACGCACCCGGAAGTATACAGGAAGGAGGCTTGGTTGAGCTTAGACGCCGACGGTCACCAAAGAAACAGCGTCTATCCACACACATGGCCAGACTACGGCAGAGGAAGAACATAGAAAGAACCTTTCGGACGGGTAGAAGACCATAACTACAACCTGACCACAACTTCTACCTGCAATCTACAAAGACATTTGAAAAACCTTCACAAACAGCAAACTGTAAGCTACCTGTCTTTTCAGGATTTCTTACCATATCGGACATTATCATTTAAATTGGTTTACATCATCCTGTCATTTACTGGTAACTGTAGCGCTATTACTCCATTACCTTTCTTTGGGTCATATGTTCTTGTTGAATAGTTTTTTGTTACTACTATTTTGATTGATTTGAGAGTTTAAGCTGCTATAGTGTGTACATTTGTCAGCGCTATTTCCGTTTTACATTTCCCACTATTCCCTAATATCACAGTCTATCCTTGTCTTTATGGCAGAAGTTTTGTTTTTAAAATGGATGGAATTAACCACTTACAGTTACACAAAGAATGAAAGAAGAAGAGGTCATGCCCTTACTGTACTATTTAAATATCTTTCCCTTTCCCCTTGTGTACACTGTATGGATCCTGTGCTGTTATCAAAAAAGATCAAGGTCACAGAATGTACTGAATTGGTGTTAATAGTGTAAAGGTTGTGATTATATTTGACAAGCATAAACATTGCACAATAATCAAAATCCCTTTTCAGATTCTGGTAAAACGAGAAGTAATATTGGTTAAATACAATAGAACTTTATTTTATTTATTATTTATTTTTATATTTATTTTTTTCATTATATTTTTTTTTTTCTTAGATTTTTTTCAGCATTTCTTTCTGTCCATCCCTTCATTTTGGATCTTTGATCTGACATCTTTTAGCAAACCGAGCTGTTTTTCTATTGTATTTAACCAACCACCTACAGGACCTGTCCATCATCATCGTCAAACTCATCATTAAATAAGTGGACCATTATGCTCATTAGTAGTTGCACTAATAACAGTCATTGGGCCAGATCCAGAGCTACGCTTTTTCTACGCTGTGTACTTACGCTAGCGCACCCTCTATGCACTTCCCTCGGCACACCCCTCTCATGTACGTATTTTAGGCACCTTACTCTTTCCATACCTTGCCTTAACTTTATGCTGCGTAACCACTAGCGGACGGACTTCACACACATAACTACGCTGCTAAGCACGCCCATACTGTACGATTTAAATGCTGCACCACGCCTTTGAAGCGTAAATACAGGTGGCGTATGGCTGGCACGCCCCTTCGTACGTTGATACGCCTCTGATACGTTTCTGCCCCTTAAGCTATGACTTACGTGGCGTAACAACTGACGTGCGCATGCGCCATGAGTACTAATGTGTGAATTTACGCTAGCGGCTAGTGTAAATTCACTCGCGTACGTTGTTCTGGATCTACCCCATTATTAGTAATTGCATGTTTATTGTCAATCAACACAAAATTGAACATACTTTAAAAGAGAACTTGAAAACTTTCATAGCCCACTGAGTATCTTACAACCTGACCCTGATGAAGCCCTCCCAGAGGGGTGAAACGCATAGGTCACAAAAAAAACATATCCTTACGCTAGCGCACCCTCTATGCACTCCCCTCGGCACACCCCTCTCATGTACGTATTTTAGGCACCTTACTCTTTCCATACCCTGCCTTAACTTTATGCTGCGTAACCACTAGCGGGCGGACTTCATACACATAGCTACGCTGCTAAGCACGCCCATACTGTACGATTTAAATGCTGCACCACGCCTTTGAAGCGTAATACAGGTAATACAGGTACAAATATGGCTGGCACGCCACTTCGTACGTTGATACGCCACTGATACGTTTCTGCCCCTTAAGCTATGACTTACGTGGCGAAACAACTGACGTGTGCATGCGCCATGAGTACTAATGTGTGAATTTACGCTAGCGGCTAGTGTAAATTCACTCGCGGACGTTGTTCTGGATCTAGTAATTGCTAAACGATTAGTCAACTGGCAAACTGGATCAGGGGGCAGGAGAGGTACACAAAGGGTTTGATTCAGAGCTGCGCTTACACTTTTTATTAGGTGCAATTGTAGACCTGAGCAATACCATGTTGCACTGTGAGAATTCATTGCATGAAAGCAGAATTGAGAGGTGAAGTTTCTTATCTCAACTCTATTTATACATAAAAAACATAAAGCTATGCAGTATGTGAGTTCTATGTGCAAAAGTAAAGTATTTTCCCTGCATGCAAAAGTTTAAAAAATAATTATCCCCCTCATCCTGCAGCTGCGCCTGTTTTGCCCTTACTCCCAAACACTGAATCAGCCCCAGAGTCAATAAACAGGCAGAGAAATTAAGGGCAGGCAGCAATGCAAAAGCAAATTCCCATAAATTAAGCCAAGGTCAAATACACAGAAACCAACAGCATGAAATATAAGCTAAATGCAATACAGAATCATGACACAAGAGCTAGCCTTGTACACATAGAGGGCCGTATTCAGAGAACCGTTTTCACGGCCAGTCCCGTGTGTATTTTTAGGTACGTTTCAACTGCGCATGCTTAGTAACTAATTTTACGTAGTAGACTATACACGCGTAAGACGGACTTGCGAATCGCACTTGGATACATACGTCCGGATATGCAACGCAAAAATACGCACGTGAAAATTTAAATAAAAATGGGCGGAGGAAGGCATTTAAATGAAGGTATGTGGGCGTGACTAACATGAATGGCACGTACGGAGGACATATACGTACGCAATTGCTCACGGAAAGTTACAAGTGGTCTATGGAGGCGGAAGACACCGATAGCACGGCCGAGAGAAGGGAGTGTCATGGGTGTGAGGGAGTTTGGCCTGCACCGGCCGGGCGAATATTTGCATACCGTTATGGAAACGGTTCTCTGAATACGGCCCAGAATCATAGATTTTAACACAACACCAGCAAGGAGGCTGCGGAGCAGAGAGGTTACCGTCACTACCGTTCTCCGCTCGTTTCCGTCTGAACACAGATCGGAACGGAACTGCTGATTGCCACCCTCAGACCTTGATCAGCATGCCTATCCCCGCAGAGTAACATCTGGCGTGCACATGTGCAGCTGTTCCATTTCAGGGGACTTACGCAAGAGGCTTCTCTTTATTAAACAAGGATCAGGCTCTATATTGCCAAGCCGCTTATGATCAGACGGGGCACCTGGACAACAAGCTACGCTATAGCCGCAGCTCAAAGGAAGAGACGGTGCCTGACAGCTCCCATGAGCTACGACTCCGGTGATTGCACGCTCCTAGACCTCCTGCTGAGCTAACTCAGCAGTAAAAAACTATATTCTATTTCAACCTGAATGAACCCATCGGGATAGACAGACAGACACTCATCCTCTGCACATATTGAACTTAAACTAAAAAAGTTTACTGTGGTACATACCCAACAATTGTGGGAAAACCGAAAGAGACTTTATTTACTGCGCTATATCTAGACAGGCATGCTGCCAATAACATCTAGAAGATAGATAATATATACACCCTTAAGCTGGCCATACACTGGGTCAATTATCCTTTTATCGGCACCATACTCCTCTCCTGCTGGGACCGATAATCCTAGTAGAGGAAGGGAGCCATTGCTCTCTACGGGGTAGATTGAGACCTACGTACGACAGCTAATTTATGCATGCTGTATGCGTAAATTTGTCTGTACGTTCTGCGCATGCGCACGGCAGATGTTACGACTCGTAACTCTCATCGTACGTAACAAGTGCGTAACTACGTATGAAGGTGCGTTTCATCCCTACGATAGCTGAAAATACGCAATGTAGGTGGAGGGAGTCATTTAAATTGTACAGTATGGGCTGGGTTAGTCAGTTACATACAACAAGCCGCTACGTATATACAGCTATCACCCGTAGGAGGTACCTCTGCTATTTATCTGCACTTTATATACAGCTATCACCCGCAGGAGGTACCTCTGCTATTTATCTGCACTGTATATACAGCTATCACCCGCAGGAGGTACCTCTGCTATTTATCTGCACTGTATATACAGCTATCAACCGCAGGAGGTACCTCTGCTATTTATCTGCACTTTATATACAGCTATCACCCGCAGGAGGTACCTCTGCTATTTATCTGCACTTTATATACAGCTATCACCCGCAGGAGGTACCTCTGCTATTTATCTGCACTTTATATACAGCTATCACCCGCAGGAGGTACCTCTGCTATTTATCTGCACTTTATATACAGCTATCACCCGCAGGAGGTACCTCTGCTATTTATCTGCACTTTATATACAGCTATCACCCGCAGGAGGTACCTCTGCTATTTATCTGCACTTTATATACAGCTATCACCCGCAGGAGGTACCTCTGCTATTTATCTGCACTTTATATACAGCTATCACCCGCAGGAGGTACCTCTGCTATTTATCTGCACTTTATATACAGCTATCACCCGCAGGAGGTACCTCTGCTATTTATCTGCACTTTATATACAGCTATCACCCGCAGGAGGTACCTCTGCTATTTATCTGCACTTTATATACAGCTATCACCCGCAGGAGGTACCTCTGCTATTTATCTGCACTTTATATACAGCTATCACCCGCAGGAGGTACCTCTGCTATTTATCTGCACTTTATATACAGCTATCACCCGCAGGAGGTACCTCTGCTATTTATCTGCACTTTATATACAGCTATCACCCGCAGGAGGTACCTCTGCTATTTATCTGCACTTTATATACAGCTATCACCCGCAGGAGGTACCTCTGCTATTTATCTGCACTTTATATACAGCTATCACCCGCAGGAGGTACCTCTGCTATTTATCTGCACTTTATATACAGCTATCACCCGCAGGAGGTACCTCTGCTATTTATCTGCACTTTATATACAGCTATCACCCGCAGGAGGTACCTCTGCTATTTATCTGCACTTTATATACAGCTATCACCCGCAGGAGGTACCTCTGCTATTTATCTGCACTTTATATACAGCTATCACCCGCAGGAGGTACCTCTGCTATTTATCTGCACTTTATATACAGCTATCACCCGCAGGAGGTACCTCTGCTATTTATCTGCACTTTATATACAGCTATCACCCGCAGGAGGTACCTCTGCTATTTATCTGCACTTTATATACAGCTATCACCCGCAGGAGGTACCTCTGCTATTTATCTGCACTTTATATACAGCTATCACCCGCAGGAGGTACCTCTGCTATTTATCTGCACTTTATATACAGCTATCACCCGCAGGAGGTACCTCTGCTATTTATCTGCACTTTATATACAGCTATCACCCGCAGGAGGTACCTCTGCTATTTATCTGCACTTTATATACAGCTATCACCCGCAGGAGGTACCTCTGCTATTTATCTGCACTTTATATACAGCTATCACCCGCAGGAGGTACCTCTGCTATTTATCTGCACTTTATATACAGCTATCACCCGCAGGAGGTACCTCTGCTATTTATCTGCACTTTATATACAGCTATCACCCGCAGGAGGTACCTCTGCTATTTATCTGCACTTTATATACAGCTATCACCCGCAGGAGGTACCTCTGCTATTTATCTGCACTTTATATACAGCTATCACCCGCAGGAGGTACCTCTGCTATTTATCTGCACTTTATATACAGCTATCACCCGCAGGAGGTACCTCTGCTATTTATCTGCACTTTATATACAGCTATCACCCGCAGGAGGTACCTCTGCTATTTATCTGCACTTTATATACAGCTATCACCCGCAGGAGGTACCTCTGCTATTTATCTGCACTTTATATACAGCTATCACCCGCAGGAGGTACCTCTGCTATTTATCTGCACTTTATATACAGCTATCACCCGCAGGAGGTACCTCTGCTATTTATCTGCACTTTATATACAGCTATCACCCGCAGGAGGTACCTCTGCTATTTATCTGCACTTTATATACAGCTATCACCCGCAGGAGGTACCTCTGCTATTTATCTGCACTTTATATACAGCTATCACCCGCAGGAGGTACCTCTGCTATTTATCTGCACTTTATATACAGCTATCACCCGCAGGAGGTACCTCTGCTATTTATCTGCACTTTATATACAGCTATCACCCGCAGGAGGTACCTCTGCTATTTATCTGCACTTTATATACAGCTATCACCCGCAGGAGGTACCTCTGCTATTTATCTGCACTTTATATACAGCTATCACCCGCAGGAGGTACCTCTGCTATTTATCTGCACTTTATATACAGCTATCACCCGCAGGAGGTACCTCTGCTATTTATCTGCACTTTATATACAGCTATCACCCGCAGGAGGTACCTCTGCTATTTATCTGCACTTTATATACAGCTATCACCCGCAGGAGGTACCTCTGCTATTTATCTGCACTTTATATACAGCTATCACCCGCAGGAGGTACCTCTGCTATTTATCTGCACTTTATATACAGCTATCACCCGCAGGAGGTACCTCTGCTATTTATCTGCACTTTATATACAGCTATCACCCGCAGGAGGTACCTCTGCTATTTATCTGCACTTTATATACAGCTATCACCCGCAGGAGGTACCTCTGCTATTTATCTGCACTTTATATACAGCTATCACCCGCAGGAGGTACCTCTGCTATTTATCTGCACTTTATATACAGCTATCACCCGCAGGAGGTACCTCTGCTATTTATCTGCACTTTATATACAGCTATCACCCGCAGGAGGTACCTCTGCTATTTATCTGCACTTTATATACAGCTATCACCCGCAGGAGGTACCTCTGCTATTTATCTGCACTTTATATACAGCTATCACCCGCAGGAGGTACCTCTGCTATTTATCTGCACTTTATATACAGCTATCACCCGCAGGAGGTACCTCTGCTATTTATCTGCACTTTATATACAGCTATCACCCGCAGGAGGTACCTCTGCTATTTATCTGCACTTTATATACAGCTATCACCCGCAGGAGGTACCTCTGCTATTTATCTGCACTTTATATACAGCTATCACCCGCAGGAGGTACCTCTGCTATTTATCTGCACTTTATATACAGCTATATTTGCGCCCTTCTCTTTTATAAATATTATAATCACACTACTGTGCTTGGGACAGGAGAACGGAGGAAACACTCCTCCAACTGATCAGGTGACTGGTCACATGGGCTAGACATCATCAGAGGTCCTTTAGCCCATTTCGATCTAGCATCTACCTACAGCACAGGCTGGCGTCGCTGCATTGAGGACCAGCACTGGCTCTCATAGTTGTCACAAATCTGGCTAAATGAGAAGCAGGGTGAAGAGCAGCGGCTTGGATATCACCCTCTTTATACTGAATTGACTTTTATGTGTTTATTCCTATATTTTAATAATTTCTTCTTTGCTTTCTTACTTTACAGCTAACCACTTTATATTAAACCATTAAAATAGGATTCAGCATTTAGCAAAGACATTACTATTTCTATTTAAGCTCTACACTATATTAAAATGGGACTGTTGGTTCCATATACTGCAATAAGTGTTAAGCTGATCAACTAATTCAATCTTCATCGTTTTGGTTAGTCGTACACTAAATATAAGCTTGCATCATTGTGCCATAAATAATAACACTGGACCAGATCCAGACTGTCCCAAAAGGGGTTTTTCCTGCTTGCAAACAGCAAAAAAAGTTGCCTTCTTGCAAGTGTCGCAAGCTACGCATTTCAATTACAACACTGTAATCCAAGGATTCAGCATTTCATAATGAAAAGCTTTTCATCCTCGGGGCGGAACAGGGGGAAATGCGTATGTGAGGAACACATGGTGGCAGTGGAAAGGTATGTAGATTGTATGGTAAGGGCTTGGTTAAGCCTTTTTGGTCAATCCTAATTCCACAGAAAATTCAGATGGTGCAAAAAAATTTGAGGAAGTCCGTTGTGTGTTGTCTTTGGGGATAGTCTACTCCCATCTTTGCGACATTGCGGGCCCAGAGACACAACTAAACATGCTCCATAATATACCTATGTGGACCAACATACATCCTAAATATAAATGAATACACTGCCAAGTATGAGCAGTGCCTGATTCCCTGATTGGGCTGAGTAGACTGCAGCCACATGGCATGGCGCCCCCTTAAGTCTGTTGGGAGAGTGCTCCTGGTGGAACTTAAGGTTCGGTAATAAATACCCAGAGTTAAATAACACCACACAAGACAATTCTTATAAACTATAGTATTTAATAAAAACAAGCAAAATACATGAATAATACTTAGCTTCAGCTGGTAGTTATTGCTTGATAATGATCAACAGGTTTTCCAGGGGCCCCTATCTCGGTTGCTGTTGACCAGAAAGGGTCGGCACACACTTCTGCGCTCAGTTAGATCAGTTATATACAAAGCCTGAATCACTCCTGGACTCAGTCAGGTCAGTTACGTACAAAGCCCAGGTCACCCCTGCACTTAGTCAGATCAGTTCCGGGTGAAGACAGCAAGCTGATTTTGTGCCAAGTCTTTTATATTCCAGCAACAACAGAGTCACAACTCCCTACATTATTAGGTTATAATCATATATTAAGCAAGTTAATTGGTACTACTTATCTAACTAAGTTCTACATTCCACACATGCACAGTATAAGCTAGCATTGCATAATGTTAGTGTCGCATACCCTCTGCTCCCACCAAGCTGCCTTATCGGCATGTCTTGACCTTGAATGTAGGTTTCTACACAGTATTAATAACAGGTTTGGATAAAAGCACATTAGAAATGGAGAACAGCAGCCATTTTAGGCTGTCTGGACACAGGAGAAGTATAGATATTTGAAATAATTAAAATGTAGCTTAATAAAAGTGCTAATAATGGTGGATTTTAAATGAAAGATGATTTGCCATTTTGGGACTTCAAGTTCTTTAGTCTAGGGCAGCCGTAATGCTTAATCAGGATGTGAAAATAATTCAGAAGTTCAAGGCATAGAGGCTATCACCAGGGCCACCCATAAGGAAGAGTCAGGGGTCCATTTCATGGGCTCCCATCATTTCAATGGCAGAGTCATTTCAATTTCATAACTTTTAACCATAGACCAAATTACAATTTAATAACTTTCTTTTTTGCTGTACCCTTTAATAATTTTTTTTTGTTGAAAACAAAAATAAAAAAAATACCTGAAATCGATATGTACAAGTATAACGTCATTCAGCTGCCTGAGTACCGTTGAGTATTGTCATTTGTGAATTAAGAAGATCAGTGTAGCTGTGTTGCTTAATATATATATATATTTTTTTTTTTTACAGTACAGCAGGACCATAACTAGGGGTATGCGATAAGGGCAGTCGCCCAGGGC
>WWET01010226.1:0-10570 GCA_011038615.1 Limnodynastes dumerilii
GTGTGTGTGTATATGTATAGTGTGTGTGTATATATGTATAGTGTGTGTGTATATTTATAGTGTGTGTATATGTATAGTGTGTGTGTATATGTATAGTATGTGTGTATATGTATAGTGTGTGTATATGTATAGTGTGTGTATATGTATAGTGTGTGTATATGTATAGTGTGTGTGTATATGTATAGTGTGTGTATATGTATAGTGTGTGTATATGTATAGTTTGTGTATATATATGAAGTAAAGAGAGGGGGCGGAACACGGTGCAATCAAAGCGTTTATTCATTGAGTGAGGAAGAGAGATCAGTGACTTGTATTAGATCACCACTTGGTTTGAAGCTTGTTACAAATCATCACAACAGCAAACAGCAATTTCAGCGGCTCCGAGTACAATACCAGCGTCCTGGAGTAGTAACAGGGATCGGAGCAACGGACATCAGACTGCGCTCATTCCGGAATAGGAGTGCATGTGATGGAATTCAGCAAGCTCCGTCCAACGCGTTTCGTCATCGGAAAATGACTTCGTCATGCTGTCCGTAACTCCGGATCCCCCCACTAATTAACTCCGCTGGACAGGCTGACATAAGCACTGACAATAGAATTTTGGTCTGATGTCCATCGCTCTGACCCCTGTTACTACTCCAGGACGCTGGTATTGTACTCGGAGCCGTTGAAATTGCTGTTTGCTGTTGTGATAATTTGTTACATGCTTCTAACCAAGTGGTGATCTAGTACGAGTCACTGATACCTCTTCCTCACTCAATGAATAAACGTTTTGATTGCACTGTGTTGCGCCCCCTCTCTTTGCTTCATTCCTAGACACAGCTGCGAGGACTAAAGACCCTCACCCACCAAGGGTAGCCTTCAGCCGGCGTAAGGAAGGAGCCATACGCCCGCACAGGGGGAGTGTCGGGGAAAGTGAACGCTGATACGCTGCTCTTTAGTATGCACAGCGCATCGGCGTAGGTCTGGATCAGGCCCAAAATCTCTGCAACAAAGATACATTACCTGGATGTTGAAATAACCTATGATGGACATTCCCTGCACACAGGCATTTACTCCAAGCCGACAGATCGAAATACTACATTATTGACATCATCCTTCCACCCAGAATCACTAAAATTCGGGTTGCCGTACTCCCAGCTCCTCCATATACACCTGATCACGGATGACATCTCCGTCACTAGAGCTAAAATGCAGCACATGTGCCAAAAATGTAGCGATAGAGGATACAATCTATTATCTCTTCAACAAATTGCTGAGAATGTTCTACTCCTCCCAAGAGATTTAGGACCTGATTCAGAGGCTGAAAATAAGAACTTAAAGTTACACCTGGGCTAAACCATGTTGATTTCAGGGGGAGTCAAATTTCATTTGTTGCAACAGTATTATAGTTAAAAGGTGATGTTTCCCAGCTCAAGTCTAATTAGCAGTTTAAAAGTGAAGCTGATCAGGTATCTGTGTGCAATAAGTAAAAGCAAAGCATTCTCCCTGCATGCATAGAATAAAATTCGGAAAATGACTTCGTCATGCTGTCCGTAACTCCGGATACCCCCACTAATTAACTCCGCTGGACAGGCTGACATAAGCCCTGACAATAGAATTTTGGTCTGATGTCCATCGCTCCGATCCCTGTTACTACTCCAGGACGCTGGTATTGTACTCGGAGCCGCTGAAATTGCTGTTTGCTGTTGTGATAATTTGTTACATGCTTTTAACCAAGTGGTGATCTGGTACAAGTCATTGATCTCTCTACCTCACTCAAATAATAAACGTTTTATTGCACTGTGTTGCGCCCCCTCTCTTTGCTTCATTCCTAGACACAGCTGTGAGGACTAAAGACCCTCGCCCACCAAGGGGAAGACGCGGTTCCCAAAAAGTTAGGGTAGCCTTCAGCCGGCGTAAGGAAGGGGCCATATGCCCGCACAGGGGGAGTGTCGGGGAAAGTGAACGCCGATACGCTGTGCTTTAGTAAGCACAGCGCATCGGCGTAGGTCTGGATCAGGCCCAATATCTCTGCAACAAAGATACATTACCTGGATGTTGAAATAACCTATGATGGACATTCCCTGCACACGGGCATTTACTCCAAGCCGACAGATCGAAATACTACATTATTGGCATCATCCTTCCACCCAGAATCACTAAAATTCGGGTTGCCGTACTCCCAGCTCCTCCGTATACACCGGATCACGGATGACATCTCCGTAACTAGAGCTAAAATGCAGCACATGTGCCAAAAATGTAGCGATAGAGGATACAATCTATTATCTCTTCAACAAATTGCTGAGAATGTTCTACTCATCCCAAGAGATTTAAAGTCTAAGACCTCTAAGGAGATAAAACACACGTTTACCAATTGCAACGAAATCATCAGACAAACATGATCCAGCTACTGGCCCATTGTGAGAGACGATCCTTCCCTGAAAAGCCTGAAGCATACAACATTAATGCCTAGCTACAAACGGGGGCCCCAATATACGGGGCTTACTGGTCCACTCTGATATATCTCTCCAGCAGAACCGTATAAAGGAAAAAGGTTGTTTTAAATGTATAAATTGTCTGACGTGCAGATACTTAGAACCAAGCCAATTTTTCCATCATCCCGACACGGGGAATAAATACAGTATCAAACACTATTTGACATGTACTTCGACTTTCGGAATTTATTTGATTTCCTGCCCGTGCGGGTTAAATTACGTCGGAAAGACTAAACGCACCTTTAGAGAACGAATGGCGCTGCACAGATCGGCGATTCGTGCAGCATTGGACCAGCCGATCGCCCAACATTTTGTCGCCTATAAGCATAACCTCTCATCCCTTTGTTACAAAATTATTGATTGTGTCCCACCCTCCCTGAGAGGAGGCAACAGGGATCAAAAGTTACTCCAACTTAAAGCAAGATGGATACATGAGCTGCGCACCATCTCTCCATACGGATGAAAGGAAAGGTGTCATTTAACCTGTTTTCTTTGAGGTCTGACCGCTTGGACTGTCCTATTGTAGATGTAACCATCATGGGATATCTTTATAGCATCCATTATTGGGACTTTAGTGTACGATTATGATACGGAATTTTCTTATTTCTCTGTCCTACTTTGCGTGCGCTATTCAGGTTTCTACAGTTCTCACTGGGTGGGATTATTGGTTTTAATAGATTCAAATGTATTATTCATTTGTTTCTGCCTTTCTCACAGCGAGGCTGTGGGTTGCGGGTCATGGACGCCGTTTCCATGGCAACGGACACGTCACTTCCGGTGCGCGTTTTCCGGTTTGCTGCACGCGGCGCCATCCCGAGCCTGGACCTCACTACACCTGATTGGGTAAGTGGTCTATTCTTTCTTCTCTCTTCTTCTATTTAAACATAACTGTGCAAGTCTTTGTATAACCCTGATGAAAGTGCAGAGTAAAGTGTACTGACACGTCGGTTGTTGACGAACCACAGTGTCCGTGTCAAGCATCTCCTTTTAAAAGTCTCAGAGTGCCCCCACATTGTGGATCTATATATATATATACTGGTCAAAAAAATAAAGGGAACACTTAAACAACACAATGTAACTACAAGTCACTCACACTTCTGTGTAATCACACTGTCCACTTAGGAAGCAACACTGATTGACAATCAATTTCACATGCTGTTGTGCTGTGGTGCTGTGCTGTGGTGCTGTTGTGCTGTTGCGTTGTGGTGCTGTTGTGTTGTGGTGCTGTTGTGCTGTGGTGCTGTTGTGATGTTGTGCTCTGATGCTGTTGTGCAAATGGAATAGACGACAGGTGGAAATTATAGGCAATTAGCAAGACACCCCCAATAAAGGAATGGTTCTGCAGGTGGTGAGCACAGAGCACTTCTCAGTTCCTATGCTTTCTGGCTGATGTTTTGGTCACTGTTGTGCTGTGGTGCTGTTGTGTTGTTGTGTTGTGGTGCTGTGGTGCTGCTGTGCTGTGGTGCTGTTGTGCTGTTGTGCTGCTGTGCTGTTGTGCTGTGGTGCTGCGGTGCTGTGGTGCTGCTGTGCAAATGGAATAGACAACAGGTGGAAATTATAGGCAATTAGCAAGACCCCCCCAATAAAGTAGTGGTTCTGCAGGTGGTGAGACAGAGCACTTCTCAGTCCCTATGCTTTCTGGCTGATGATTTGGTCACTTTTGAATGCTGGCGGTGCTGTCACTCTAGTGGTAGCATGAGACGCATGAGTGGGGAATTTGCCAATCTTGGTGTTCTCTGGCAAATGCCAAACGTCCTGCACGGTGTTGGGCTGTAAGCGCAACCCCCACCTGTGGACGTCGGGCCCTCATACCACCCTCATGGAGTCTGTTTCTGAGCGTTTGAGCAGACACATGCACATTTGTGGGCTGCTGGAGGACATTTTGCAGGGCTCTGGCAGTGCTCCTCCTGTTCCTCCTTGCACAAAGGCGGAGGTAGCGGTCCTGCTGATGGGTTGTTGCCCTCCTATGTATGTATGTATGTATGTATGTATGTATATGTATGTATGTATGTATGTATGTATGTATATAGTGTGTGTGTGTATATATGTATAGTGTGTGTATATGTGTATAGTGTGTGTGTGTGTATATATGTATAGTGTGTGTATATGTGTATAGTGATTGTGTGTGTGTATAGTGTGTGTATATGTATAATGTGTATAGTGTGTGTATATGTATAGTGTGTATAGTGTGTGTGTGTATATATGTATAGTGTGTGTATATGTGTATAGTGTGTGTGTGTATATGTATAATGTGTATATGTATAGTGTGTGTATATATGTATAGTGTTTATATGTATAGTGTGTATGGTGTATAGTGTGTGTATATGTGTATACTGTGTGTGTGTATGTGTGTATATGTGTATAGTGTATGTGTATATGATAGTGTGTGTATATGTATAGTGTGTGTGTGTGTATATGATAGTGTGTATAGTGTGTGTATATGATAGTGTGTGTGTATATATGTATAGTGTATGTGTATATGTATAGTGTGTGTGTGTGTGTATATGTGTATAGTGTGTGTGTATATGATAGTGTGTATAGTGTGTGTGTATAGTGTGTGTATATGTATAGTGTGTATATGTATAGTGTGTATATATGTATAGTGTGTGTATATATGTATAGTGTGTGTGTATATATGTATAGTGTTTTAGTATGTATAGTGTGTGTATATGTATAGTGTGTGTGTATATATGTATAGTGTGTGTATGTGTATAGTGTGTGTATATATGTATAGTGTGTTAGTATGTATAGTGTGTGTGTATATGTATAGTGTGTGTATGTGTATAGTGTGTGTATATGTATAGTGTGTGTTAGTATGTATAGTGTGTGTGTATATGTATAGTGTGTGTATATGTATAGTGTGTGTGTATATATGTATAGTGTGTTAGTATGTATAGTGTGTGTGTATATATGTATAGTGTGTTAGTATGTATAGTGTGTGTGTATATGTGTATAGTGTGTGTATATGTGTACAGTGTGTGTGTTTGGAATAGTTGTCATGTGCTGCCCTCTGGCGGCTGGACTCGGTATTGCTGCGGGCGGTGAGTCCTGCCTTTGTAGTACACGCCTCCTGGCTGGCGGAAGTCAGTCTCTGCGATGTAACGCGCATGCACAGTTTAGTGCAGTTGCTTCATTGGCGCATGCGCAGTGGTCGGCACCGGGGTTTTCTGTAGAACGGCATGCTGGAGAAGAAACCGTCAGGTGAGCCCGGTACCGGCCCTTGGGGCGGGGTTTGCTTCCACTGACACTGCGCATGTCCGGCCGGCAGGGGTATTTATACATCGGGGTTATTGTCCTTATATCCCCCTATTTCTATTATCTTTCCCCCGGTCAGTGCGCTACTTGTAGTACTCCCAGAGCCTCATATACCATTCCCACAATACTACTCCAGCATCTGCCCCTCCCCCTATATACCGCCCCTTCTATCTGGCCCCTCACTATACTGCACCCTATCTGCCCCTCAATATAATATACCCCTTCCCTACTCTATCTGCCCCCCAATATACCATATCCTCCCCTATGTCATGTATCTGCCCCTCATTATAATGTACCCTCCCCTATATCCTCTATATGCCCCTCATTATAATTTACCCTCCCCTATTACCTTCTATCTGCCCCTCAATATAATATACCCCTTCCCTACTCTATCTCCCCACAATATGCCATAACCTCCCTTATATCATGTATCTAACCCTCCTTATAATGTACCCTCCCCTATTACCTTCTATCTGCCCCTCATTATAATGCACCCTCCCCTATATAATGTATCTGCCCCTCATTATAATGTACCCTCCCCTATATCATGTATCTGCCCCTCATTATAATGCACCCTCCCCCAATGTATCAGCCCCTCTCCATATACGTTACCTCTTTCACCTGATGAAATGTGTTGGGCTTCAGGGCTGGGAGCAGGGGGCTGATGTGATTGGGTGATAAGTGCTGGACACGGTATTTGGGATGGGGGTGTAATTTTAGGCATAGGTCAGTACTGGGTGCTGGGGGTGACAGAGAAAGTGCACAGGAAACTCCTGTGATGAGTGACTGCGCAGGGGGCGGAGTTTCATGTGTGTGGCGCTGTGTTGCAGGATAGCGTATACTGCGGCTGTGCTTTGGTATGTGGATGTCCGGATATCTGCACAGACTCCGCTTGTTGCCCCTATCGTAAAAGTAGTGTTTTATGTCTCGCAGTCCGCTCCAATGACCCGTCCCAGCGGCGGGTGCTGGACTCCGCCACCCGCCAGCGTCGCCTTAATCGCCAACTGGATGCCTTGGAAAAGGACAACTTTCAGGATGACCCCCACGCCAACCTCCCACAGCTCAAACGCCTCCCGCAGTTCGACGACGATACGGAAACAGGTGCGTGCTCCTTGGCACTCTTCGCTGTGACCCCGTGGCTGCTTGGGGGAGTGTCCTTTCTTGCTGCTCAGGGGAGGAGCCTTCTGCCTGTTTGCTGACTTCTCGGGGGAAGCCCTGAGGCCTTTGTGACTTATCAATCACAACAACCGTTTACTAAGCTGCGGGAAAGGAAACGTGGAGATGTTCCATAGCAACCCATTAGATTCTTGCTTTCACTACCCTATTATATACTAGTAAATGGCTAGAATCTGATGGGTTGCTATGGGCAACATCACCACTTTTCCTTACCAGCAGCTTAGAAAATCTGGCCCCTGGTCTGTTCTACACTGATTAAAGTCTATTGTTCACCCCAAATATGACTTATTCCCAATAATCTGCCACCATCAGGACTATTCACGGGAGGTCTAAGGTTCTCCTTTACACATTCTAACCCCGTTATCATAAACTCAGAATAATCCCTTATTACCACTAAGAACCAAGCTGGTCCGACACGTGAATCCGTAAGAACACAGAGACATGATCTTTAATATGATCAGAGTCACAAGGCTTATTTACAAGATAATATCATTGATGTGCAAAATACTAATAGCTTCTTATAAAATAAATAGGGGAAATCTCAGACTCACACAACGATCTTCCCTGCCTGGGATTCGATCCCGTGAACGAAACAATTTCTATATTTGGGGCTAAATATGTAAAGCTAAAAATTGCCCCTCTCCAGCAGCCTCCGTCTTTGGGGAAAAGTGACAGGTCAAACTCTTCCTCCTCCTCCTTTCACATCAACACCAAACACCCGGTTTGTGTCCTTAATCCTGGGCTTTTGATGGTAATGTGATGGGTACCGGAGAAGGGTCTGGCCTGGGGAGGGTGCAATGTAAATCCCCCACCCAAAAAAAAAATAACACAACAATAAGCCAGGTGGCCAATTGCGGATTATTGCAAAGGGGGTTATCTGAAAGCAGGATCAGAACCACCCCGATATCCTCATGCCATTTATGACGAGCCATAACCTGCTGTGCACGACTATTATTCAACCTAGTGCAATAAATCAAAAACAGATCCAGGACAAATAATGATCACGTCATATTCTGATATTACTTTATAGACAAGATATTGACCAATATCCTGACTTCTTCACCCCCCCCATCCCCCTTCCTGAGATGGTGACAGGAGAACAAGTCACCTGCATGTTTATCCTGCTCACCTTACTCCCCAGCATAGCCCCTTCTGGATAAGCTGTCAGCATGGGTGTGATCAGAAGCCGTGAAAGTATATCGCTGTATGGCCATACTCCCAGGGATCCGGTGCAACCAGCTGAAGGGATTGTGGTCTGTGATCAGACAATGGCAATGGCTAAACGCACATTCTCTGCCCTGTCATCGGCCACTTATTTGGGCAGCAAATTTAAGCTCGGGTACGTAACGGGGAGCTCTTCCCTTTGTCATTTAGCTGACGGAGCACATCTGGCAGTCCGCATTTGAAGGCACGTGTTTAGACCATACACTTACTTGTCCTACACAGGAAGTTCCCTGTGCACCAAGTAAATGCCTCCCTTTCTGGGAGAGAAGCTATTGCAATGAATAAGTCTTGCTCCCTCCAGGCTGGTCTGACATTGGGGCTGTGCTGCCACCCTGTGGTGAGATGCGAGATTGACCTTTCCCCATAACGTTGTTATTGCAGGGAAGAAAAAGAAGAAAACACGCGGCGATCACTTCAAGCTGCGATTCCGGAAGAACTTTCAGGCGCTCCTCGAAGAACAGGTGGGTTCCAGGCGGAGAGGGTTATCCCTGCACTAGAGAAATTCTCTTTTGTACGGTGTGTCCTCTGTTCCCTGATGGACTCCAACAAAATGGCTGCCACAATGGAGACAAAAGAGCCTTGTATTTTGGTGCTATGCAAATAACCAATAATGATAATAGCAGCTCCCTTCTGGGGGGGGGTGATATATATGTTGCTCTAACGCCCTTTTTCTACGTGATTGCAGAATTTAAGCACCAGCGAGGGACCCAATTACCTGACGGCCTGCGCACCTCCCTCAAACTTCCCCCAGCGCCACTTCTGCTCCGTGTGCGGATTCCCCTCAAACTACTGCTGCGTGTCCTGCGGATCGCGGTACTGCTGCGTGAAGTGTCTGGGAACCCACCAGGAGACCCGGCCCCTTTCCTGAGATGGTGACAGGAGAACAAGTCACCTGCATGTTGATCCTGCACACCTTACTCCCCAGCATAGCCCCTTCTGGATAAGCTGTCAGCATGGGTGTGATCAGAAGCAGTGAAAGTATATCGCTGTATGGCCATACTCCCAGGGACCCGGTGCAGCCAGCTGAGGGGATTGTGGTCTGTGATCAGACAATGGCAATGGCTAAACGCACGTTCTCTGCCCTGTCATCGGCCACTTATTTGGGCAGCAAATATAAGCTCGGGTACGTAACGGGGAACTCTTCCCTTTGTCATTTAACTGACGGAGCACATCTGGCAGTCCGCCATTGTAGGCACGTGTTTAGACCATACACTTACTTGTCCTACACAGGAAGTTCCCTGTGCACCAAGTAAATGCATCCCTTTCTGGGAGAGAAGCTATTGCAAAGAATAAGTCTTGCCCCCTCCAGGCTGGTCTGACATTGGGGCTGTGCTGCCACCCTGTGGTGAGATGCGAGATTGACCTTTCTCCATAACGTTGTTATTGCAGGGAAGAAAAAGAAGAAAACACGCGGCGATCACTTCAAGCTGCGATTCCGGAAGAACTTTCAGGCGCTCCTCGAAGAACAGGTGGGTTCCAGACGGAGAGGGTTATCCCTGCACTAGAGAAATTCTCTTTTGTACGGTGTGTCCTCTGTTCCCTGATGGACTCCAACAAAATGGCTGCCACAATGGAGACAAAAGAGCCTTGTATTTTGGTGCTATGCAAATAACCAATAATGATAATAGCAGCTCCCTTCTGGGGGGGGGTGATATATATGTTGCTCTAACGCCCTTTTTCTACGTGATTGCAGAATTTAAGCACCAGCGAGGGACCCAATTACCTGACGGCCTGCGCACCTCCCTCAAACTTCCCCCAGCGCCACTTCTGCTCCGTGTGCGGATTCCCCTCAAACTACTGCTGCGTGTCCTGCGGATCGCGGTACTGCTGCGTGAAGTGTCTGGGAACCCACCAGGAGACCCGGTAACTTCTTTACACTACACTCAGAATGAGAGGTCTAATGATTCCACATGGTAATCCATGTCTCCCAAAGCAGCCAATCAGATGCTAGCTTTTATTTATTTTGTGCCTTCCAGAAAGTAATAGCAACAATCTGATTGGTATAGTGATTAAGCAATGTATTAGAGCAATGAGAGAGATAAGTCACATGCTGGGTGTATAGTGAGATGGATTAGTATTAGAGAGATAAAATGGTGCTTATCCTGTGTCACACACCATACAGAGACACTAGAGGAAGTAACATGTATAGCCTGTGTCACACACCATACAGAGACACTAGAGGAAGTAACATGTATATCCTGTGTCACACACCATACAGAGACACTAGAGGAAGTAACATGTATAGCTTGTGTCACACACCATACAGAAACACTAGAGGAAGTAACATGTATAGCCAGTGTCACACACCATACAGAGACACTAGAAGAAGTAACATGTATAGCCTGTGTCACAAACCATACAGAGACACTAGAGGAAGTAACATGTATAGCTTGGAGCAGAGAAGAGCCAGAGACACTAGAGAAAGTAACATGTATAGC
>WWET01010227.1:0-21111 GCA_011038615.1 Limnodynastes dumerilii
GGTGTTTTTGCTGAAAAATCTGCCATGGTGGGGCAAAACTTTTTCTGCAGGCCATGAATAGGTTCTGCCAACTACTTTGTATTGAGTAGCCATGTGACTATGGTGTATGGGACCTAAAGATACATTTTCAACACAAGAAGCCAAGTATGGCATCACAGCAGAGCACCCACCTTTAGTGCAGCAGGTCACCGGTTCAAATCCCAGCTCAGCCAGTCAACTTATCAAACCTATTCACTAGGCTGGCACATGCAGTGCAGCAGCTCAGCTGGTCAAACTTTTTCTGCAGGCCATGAATAGGTTCTGCCAACCTTTTCAACATGAAAAGCCACTTATGGCATGACAACAGAGCACCCACCTTTGGTGCAGCAGGTCACCAGTTCAAATCCCAGCTCAGCCATCCAGTGAACTTATCAAACCTATTCACGAGGCTGACACATTCAGTGCAGCAGCTCTCTGGTTCATAGCTCAGCTTGTCAAACTTTTTCTGCCTTCCATGAATAGGTTCTGTCAACTGCTTTGTATTGAGTAGCCATGTGACTATGGTTTATGGGACCTAAAGATACCTTTTCAGCTTGAAAAGCCATGTATGGCATCACAGCAGAGCACCCACCTTTGGTGCCGCAGATCCCCAGTTCAGCCAGCCGGTCAACTTGTCAAACCTATTCACTAGGCTGGCACATTCAGTGCAGCAGTTCTCTGGCTCATCGCCCATTTCAGCTAGTCAAACTTTTTCTGCAGGCCATGAATAGGTTCTGCCAACTACTTTGTATTGAGTAGCCATGTGACTATGGTCTATGGGACCTAAAGATACCTTTTCAACTTGAAAAGCCATGTATGGCATCACAGCAGAACACCCACTTTTGGTGCCACAGGTTACTGGTTCAAATCCCAGCTCAGCCAGGTAACTTATCAAACCTATTCACTAGGCTGGCACATTCAGTGCAGCTGCTCTATGGTTCATAGCTCAGCTAGTCAAACTTTTTCTGCAGGCCATGAATAGGTTCTGCCAACTACTTTGTATTCAGTAGACATTTGACTATGGTTTATGGGACCTAAAGATACCTTTTCAACATGAATAGCCACGTATGGCATCACAGCAGAGCACCCACCTTTGGTGCAGCTGGTCAACTTATCAAACCTATTCACTAGGCTGGCACATTCAGTACAGCAGCTCTCTGGTTCGTTCATATCCTATTTCAGCTAGTCAAAGTTTTTCTGCAGGCCATGAATAGGTTCTGCCAACTACTTTGTATTGATTAGTCATGTGATATGGTTTATGTGACGTAAAGATACCATTTCAACATGTATAGCCACGTATGGCATCACAGCAGAGCACCCACCTTTGGTGCAGCTGGTCGCCAGTTCAAATCCCAGCTCAGCAAGTCAACTTATCAAACCTATTCACTAGGCTGGCACATTCAGTGCAGCAGCTCTCTGGTTCATTGCCCATTTCAGCTAGTCAACCTTTTTCTGCAGGCCATGCATAGGTTCTGCCAACTACTTTGTATTGAGTAGCCATGTGACTATGGTTTATGGGACCTAAAGATACTTTTCAACATGAAAAGCCACGTATGGCATCACAGCAGAGCACCCACATTTGGTGCAGCGGGTCATCGGTTCAAATCCAAGCTCTGCCAGCAGGTCAACTTATCAAACCTATTCACTAGGCTGGCACATTAAGTGCAGCAGCTCTCTGGTTCATCGCCCATTTCAGCTAGTCAAACTTTTTCTGCAGGCCACAAACAGGTTCTGCCAACTACTTTATATTGAGTAGCCATGTGACTATGGTGTATGGGACCTAAAGATACCATTTCAACATGAAAAGCCTTGTATAGCATCAAACCAGAGCAACCACCTTTGATGCAGCAGGTCACCGGTTCAAATCCCAGCTATTCACTAGGCTGGCACGTTCAGTGCAGCAGCTCTCTGGTTCATTGCCCATTTCAGCTAGTCAAACTTTTTCTGCAGGCCATGAATAGGTTCTGCCAACTACTTTGTATTGAGTAGCCATGTGACTATGGTTTATGGGACCTAAAGATACCTTTTCAACATGAGAAGCCATGTATGGCATCACAGCAGAGCACCCACCTTTGGTGCTGCAGGTTACTGGTTCAAATCCCAGCTCAGCCAGGTAACTTATCAAACCTATTCACTAGGCTGGCACATTCAGTGCAGCTGCTCTATGGTTCATAGCTCAGCTAGTCAAACTTTTTCTGCAGGCCATGAATAGGTTTTGCCAATTACTTTGTATTGAGTAGACATTTGACTATGGTTTATGGGACCTAAAGATACCTTTTCAAAATGAAAAGCCATGTATGGCATCACTGCAGAGCACCAACCTTTGGTACAATAGATCACCAGTTCAAATCCCATCTCAGCCAACCATTCATCTTATCAAACCTTTTCACTAGGCTGGCACATTCAGTGCAGCTGCTCTATGGTTCATAGCTCAGCTAGTCAAACTTTTTCTGCAGGCCACGAATAGGTTCTGCCAAATATTTTGTATTGAGTAGCCATGTGACTATGGTATATGGGACCTAAAGATACCATTTCAACATGAAAAGCCACGTATGGCATCACAGCAGAGCACCCACCTTTGGTGCAGTAGGTCATCGGTTCAAATCTCAGCTCAGCCAGCTAGTCAACTTATCAAACGTATTCACTAGGCTAGCACCTTCAGTGCAGCAGCTCTCTGGTTCATAGCTCAGCTAGTCACAATTTTTCTGCAGGCCATGAATAGGTTCTGCCAACTACTTTGTATTGAGTAGCCATGTGACTATGGTTTATGGGACCTAACCTAAAGATTTCAACATAAAAAGCAACGTATGGCATCAACACAGAGCACCCACCTTTTGTGCAGCAGGTCACCGGTTCAAATCCCAGCCCAGCCAGCTGGTCAACTTATCAAACCTATTCACTAGGCTGGCCCATTCAGTGCAGCAGCTCTCTGGTTCATTGCCAATTTCAGCTAGTCAAACTTTTTCTGCAGGCCATGAATAGGTTCTGCCAAATACTTTGTATTGAGAACCATGTGACTATGGTTTATGGGACCTAAAGATACCTTTTCAATTCGAAAAGCCACGTATAGTATCACCGCAGAACACCCACCTTTGGTGCAGCAGGTTACTGGTTCAAATCCCAGCTCAGCCAGCCTGTCAACTTATCAAACCTATTCAGTGCAGCTGCTCTCTGGTTCAAAGCTCAGCTGGTCAAGCTTTTTCTGCAGGCCATGAATAGGTTCTGCCAACTACTTTGTATTGAGTAGCCATGTGACTATGGTTTATGGGACCTAAAGATACCTTTTCAACATGAAGAGCTATGTATGGCATCACCGCAGAGCACCCACCTTTGGTACAGCAGATCACTGGTTCAAATCCCAACTCAGCCAGCTGGTCAACTTATCAAACCTATTGACTAGGTTGGCACATTCAGTGCAGCAGCTCTATGGTTCATAGCTCAGCCAGTCAAACTTTTTCTGCAGGCCATGAATAGGTTCTGCCAACTACTTTGTATTCAGTAGACATTTGACTATGGTTTATGGGACCTAAAGATACTGTTCAACATGCAGAGCCACATATGGCATCACAGCAGAGCACCCACATTTGGTGCAGCAGGTCATTGGTTCAAATTACAGCTTAGCCAACCAGTTGTCTTATCAAACTTATTAACTAGGCTGGCATGTTCAGTGCAGCAGCTCTCTGATTCATATCCCATTTCAGCTAGTCAAACTTTTTCTGCAGGCCACGAATAGGTTCTGCCAACTACTTTGTATTGAGTAACCATGTGACTATGGTATATGGGACCTAAAGATACCATTTCAACATGAAAAGCCATGTATGGCATCAAACCAGAGCAACCACCTTTGATGCAGCAGGTCACTGTTTTAAACCCCAGATATTCACTAGGCTGGCACATTCAGTGCAGCATCTATCTGCTTCATCGCCCATTTCAGCTAGTCAAACTTTTTCTGCAGGCCATGAATAGGTTCTGCCAACTTCTTTGTATTGAGTAGCAATGTGACTATGGTTTATGGGACCTAAAGATCCCTTATCAATATGAAAAGTCGCGTATGGCATCACCGCAGAGCACCCACCTTTGGTGCAGCAGGGCATCGGTTTAAATCGCAGCTCAGCCAGCCGGTCTACTTATCAAACCTATTCAATAGGCTGGCACGTTCAGTGCAGCAGCTCTCTGGTTCATCGCCCATTTCAGCTAGTCAAACTTTTTCTGCAGGCCATGAATAGGTTCTGTCAACTACTGTGTATTGAGTAGCCAAGTGACTATGGTTTATGGGTCCTAAAGATACCTTTTCAACATGAGAAGCTATGTATGGCATCATGGCAGAGCACCCACCTTTGGTGCAGCAGGTCACTGGTTCAAATCCCAGCTCAGCCAGTCAACATATCAGACCTGTTCACTAGGCTGGCACATTCAGTTCAGTAGCACTCTGGTTCATAGCTCAGCTAGTCAAACTTTTTCTGCAGGCCATGAATAGGTTCTGACAACTTCTTTGTATTGAGTAGCCATGTGACTATGGTTTATGGGACCTAAAAATACCTTCTCAACATGAAAAGCCACATGTGGCATCACCGCAGAGCACCCCCCTTTAGTGCAGCAGGTCACCGGTTCAAAGCCCAGCCAGTCAACTTATGAAACCTATTCACTATGCTGGCACATTCAGTGCAGCAGCTCTCTGGTTTATAGCTCAGCTAGTTAAACTTTTTCTGCAGGCCATGAATAGGTTCTGTCAACTACATTGTATTGAGTAGCCATGTGACTATGGTTTATGGGACCTAAAGATACCATGTCAACATAAAAAGCCATGTATGGCATCAAAGCAGAGCACCCACCTTTGGTGAAGCAGGTCACCGGTTCAAATCACAGCTCAGCCAGTTGGTCAACATATCAAACCTATTCACTAGGCTGGCACATTCAGTGCAGCAGCTCTCTGGTTCATCATCCATTTCAGCTAGTCAAACTTTTTCTTCAGGCCATGAATATATTCTGCCAACTACTTTGTATTGAGTAGCCATGTGACTATGGTTTATGGGATCTAAAGATACCCTTTCAACATGAAGAGCTATGTATGTCATCACCGCAGAGCATCCACCTTTGGTGCAACAGGTCACCAGTTCAAACCCCAGCTCAGTCAGCCAGTCTAATTATCAAACCTATTCACTAGTCTGGCATGTTCAGTGCAGCAGCTCTCTGGTTCATATCCCATTTCAGCTAGTCAACCTTTTTCTGCAGGCCATGAATATGTTCTGCCAACTACTTTGTATTGAGTAGCAATGTGACTATGGTTTATGGGACCTAAAGATACCTTTTCACCAAGAATAACCACGTATGGCATCACAGCAGAGCACCCACCTTCGGTGCAGCAGGTCACCGGTTCGAATCCCAGCTCAGCCAGTCAATTTAGCAAACCTATTCACTAGGCTGGCACATTCAGTGCGGTAGCGCTCTGTTTCATAGCTCAACTAGTCAAGCTTTTTCTGCAGGCCATGAATAGGTTCTGCCAACTACTTTGTATTGAGTAGCCATGTGACTATGGTTTATGGGACCTAAAGATACCCTATCAATATGAAAAGCCACATATGGTATCACACCAGAGCAACCACCTTTGGTGCAGCGGGTCATCGGTTCAAACCCCAGCTCAGCCAGCCAGTCTTCTTATCAAACCTATTCACTAGGCTGGCACATTCGGCGCAGCAGCTCTCTGGTTCATCGCCCATTTCAGCTAGTCAAACTTTTTCTGCAGGCCATGAATATGTTCCGCCAACTACTTTGTATTGAGTAGCCAAGTGAATATGGTTTATTTGACCTAAAGATATCTTTTCAACATGAGAAGCCATGTATGGCATCACAGCAGAGCACCTACCTTTGCTGTATCAGGTCACCAGTTCAAATCCCAGCTCAGCCAGCCAGTGAACTTATCAAACCTATTCGCTAGGTTGGCACATTCAGTGCAGTAGTGCTCTGCTTCATAGCTCAGCTAGTCAACCTTTTTCTGCAGGCCATGAATAGGTTCTGCCAAATACTTTGTATTGAGTAGCCATGTGACTATGGTTTATGGGACCTAAAGATACCATTTCAACAGGGAAAGCCACATATGGCATCACAGCAGAGCACCCACCTTTGGTGCAGAAGATCACCAGTTCAAATCCCAGCTGAGCCAGCCAATCAACTTATCAAACCTATTCACTAGGCTGGCACATTCAGCGCTGCAGCTCTCTGGTTCGTCACCCATTTCAGCTAGCCAAACTTTTTCTACAGACCATGAATAGGTACTGCCAACTACTTTTTATTGAATAGCCATGTGACTATGGTTTATGTGACCTAAAGATACCATTTCAACATGAAAAGACACATATGGCATCAAATCAGAGCACCCACCTTTGGTGCAGCACATCACTGGTTCTAATCCAAGCTTTGCCAGCCAGTCAACTTATCAAACCTATTCACTAGGCTGGCACATTCAGTGCAGCTGCTCTCTGGTTCATAGCTCAGCTAGTCAGACTTTTTCTGCAGGCCAGGAATAGGTTCTGCCAACTACTTTGTATTGAGTAGCCATGTGACTATGGTTTATGGGACCTAAAGATACTGCTTCAAAATGAAAAGCAATGTATGGCATCACAGCAGAGACTCACCTTTGGTGCAGCAGGTCACCAGTTCAAATCTCCGCTCAGCCAGTCGGTTAACTTATCAAACCTATTCACTAGGCTGGCATGTTCAGTGCAGCAGCTCACTGGTTCATCGCCCATTTCAGCTAGTCAAACTTTTTCTGCAGACCACGAATAGGTTCTGCAAACTACTTTGTATTGAGTAGCCATGTGACTATGGTATATGGTGGGACTTAAAGATACCACTTCAAACTGAAGAGCCATGTATGGCATCAAACCAGAGCAACCACCTTTGATGCAACAAGTCACCAGCTCAAATCCCAGCTATTCACTAGGCTGGCACATTCAGTGCAGCAGCTCTCTGGTTAATTGCCCATTTCAGCTAGTCAAACTTTTTCTGCAGGCCATGAATAGGTTCGGCCAACTACTTTGTATTGAGTAGCCATGTGACTATGGTTTATGGGACCTAAAGATACCATTCCAACATGAAAAGCCATGTGTGGCATCACAGCAGAACACCCACCTTTGGTGCAGCAGGTCACCGGTTCAAATCCCAACTCAGGCAGCCAGACAACTTTTCAAACCTATTCACTAGGCTGGCACATTCAGTGCAGCAGGTCTCTGGTTCATATTCTATTTCAGCTTGTCAAACTTATTATGCAGGCCATGAATAGGTTCTGCCAACTACTTTGTATTGAGTAGCCATGTGACTATGGTTGATGGGACCTAAAGATACCTTTTCAACACGAGAAGCCACATATGGTATCACAGCAGAGCACCCACCTTTGGTGCAGCAGGTCATCGGTTCACAGCTCAGCTCAGCCAGCCAGTCAACTTATCAAACCTATTCACTAGGCTGGCACATTCAGTGCAGCAGGTCTCTGGTTCATATTCTATTTCAGCTTGTCAAACTTATTATGCAGGCCATGAATAGGTTCTGCCAACTACTTTGTATTGAGTAGCCATGTGGCTATGGTTTATGGGACATAAAGATACCTTTTTATCATGAAAACTCACGTTTGGCATCATAGCTGAGCACCCACCTTTGGTGCAGCAGGTCACTGGTTCAAATCCCAGCTCAGCCAGCCAGTCAACTTATCAAACCTATTCACTAGGCTGGCACATTCAGTGCAGCAGCTCCCTGGTTCATCACCCATTTCAGCTAGTCAAGCTTTTTCTGCAGACCATGAATAGGTACTGCCAACTACTTTGTATTGAGTAGCCATGTGACTATGGTTTATGGGACCTAAAGATACCATTTTAACATGAAAAGCCATGTATGGCATCAGACCAGAGCAACCACCTTTAATGCAGCAGTTCACCAGTTCAAATCCCAGCTATTCACTAGGCTGGCATGTTCAGTGCAGCAGCTTTCTGGTTCATCACCCATTTCAGCTAGTCAAACTTTTTCTGTAGGCCATGAATAGATTCTGCCAACTATTTTGTATTGAGTAGCCATGTGACTATGGTTTATGGGACCTAAAGATACTTTTTCAACATGAAAAGCCACATATGGCATCACCGCAGAGCACCCACTTTTGGTGCAGCAGGTCACCGGTTCAAATCCAAGCTCTGCCAGCTGGTCAACTTATCAAACCTATTTACTAGGCTGGCACATTCAGTGCAGCTGCTCTCTGGTTCATAGCTCCGCTAGTCATACTTTTTATGCAGGCCATGAATAGGTTCTGCCAACTACTTTGTATTGAGTAGCCATGTGACTATGGTTTATGGGAACTAAAGATATTTTTTCAACATGAAAAGCAATGTATGGCATCACCGCAGAGCACCCACCTTTGGTGCAGCCAGTCATCGGTTCAAATCCAAGCTCTGCCAGCTGGTCAACTTATCAAACCTGTTCACTAGGCTGGCATATTCAGTGCAGCTGCTCTCTGGTTCATAGCTCCGCTAGTCAAACTTTTTCTGCAGGCCATGAATAGGTTCTGCCAACTACTTTGTATTGAGTAGCCATGTGACTATGGTTTATGGGACCTAAAGAAACCATTTCAATGTTTAAAGCCACGTATGGCATCACAGCAGAGCACCCACCTTCAGTACGGCAGGTCACCAGTTCAAATCCCATCTCAGCCAACCTATCAAACTTATTTACTAGGCTGGCACATTCAGTGCAGCAGCTCTCTGGTTCAACACCAATTTCAGCTAGTCAAACTTTTTCTGCAGGCCACGAATAGGCTCTGCCAACTACTTTGTTTTGAGTAGCCATGTGACTATGGTTTATGGCACCTAAAGATATTTTTTCAACATAAAAAGCCATGTATGGCATCACCGCAGAGCACCCACCTTTGGTGCAGCCAGTCACCGGTTCAAATCCAAGCTCTGCCAGCTGGTCAACTTAGCAAACCTGTTCACTAGGCTGGCATATTCAGTGCAGCTGCTCTCTGGTTCATAGCTCAGCTAGTCAAACTTTTTCTGCAGGCCATGAATAGGTTCTGCCAACTACTTTGTATTGAGTAGCCATGTGACTATGGTTTATGGGACCTAAAGAAACCATTTCAACATTTAAAGCCACGTATGGCATCACAGCAGAGCACCCACCTTTGGTACAGCAGTTCACCAGTTCAAATCCCAGCTCAGCCAACCTATCAAACCTATTTACTAGGCTGGCACATTCAGTGCAGCAGTTCTCTGGTTCATCGCCTATTTCAGCTAGTTAAACTTTTTTCTGCAGGCCACGAATAGGTTCTGCCAACTACTTTGTATTGAGTAGCCATGTGACTATGGTATATGGGACTTAAAGATACCATTTCAACATGAAAAGCCATGTATGGCATCAAACCAGAGCAATCACCTTTGAAGCAGCAGGTCACCAGTTTAAATCCCAGCTATTCACTAGGCTGTCACGTTCAGTGCAGCAGCTCTCTTGTTCATCACCCATTTCAGCTAGTCAAACTTTTTCTGCAGGCCACGAAAAGGTTCTGCCAACTACTTTGTATTGAGTAGCCATGTGACTATGGTTTATGGGACCTAAAGATACCATTTCAACATGAAAAGCCACGTATGGTATCACAGCAGAGCACCCACCTTTGGTGCAGCAGCACATCAATTCAATTTCCAACTCAGCCAGCCAGTCAACTTATCAAACCTATTCACTAGGCTGGCAAATTCAGTGCAGCAGCACTCTGGTTCATCGCCCATTTCAGCTAGTCAAACTTTTTCTGCAGGCCAAAAATAGGTTCTGCCAATTACTTTGTATTGAGTAACCATGTGACTATGGTATATGGGACCTAAAGATACCTTTTCAACACGAAAAGCCACGTATGGCATCACAGCAGAGCACCCACCTTTGGTGCAGCAGGTCACCAGTACAAATCCCAGCTCAGCCAGCCGGTCAACTTGTCAAACCTATTCACTAGGCTGGCACATTCAGTGCAGCAGCTCTATGGTTTATGGGACCTAAAGATACCTTTTCAACATGAAGAACTATGTATGGCGTCACCACAGAGCACCCACCTTTGGTGCAGCAGGTCACCGGTTCAAATCCCAGCTCAGCCAGCCGGTCAAGTTATAAAACCTATTCACTAGTCTGGCATATTCAGTGCAGCAGCTCTCTGGTTCATATCCCATTTCAGCTAGTCAACCTTTTTCTGCAGGCCAGGAATAGGTTCTGCCAACTACTTTGTATTGAGTAGCCATGTGACTATGGTTTATGGGACCTAAAGATACCATTTCAACACAAAAAGCCACATATGGCATCACAGCAGAGCACCCACCTTTGGTGCAGCATGTCACCAGTTCAAATCCCTGCTCAGCCACCCGGTCAATTTGTCAAACCTATTCACTAGGTTGGCACATTCAGTGCAGCAGTTCTCTGGTTAATCACCCATTTCAGCTAGTAAAACTTTTTCTGCAGGCCATGAATAGGTTCTGCCAACTACTTTGTATTGAGTAGCCATGTGACTATGGTTTATGGGACCTAAAGATACCATTTTAACATGAAAAGCCACGAATGGCATCAAAGCAGATCACCAGTTCAAATCCCAGTTCAGCCAGCCAGTCAACTTGTCAAACCTATTCACTAGGCTGGCACATTCAGTGCAGCAGTTCTCTGGTTCATCGCCCATATCAGCTAGTCAAACTTTTTCTGCAGGCCATGAATAGGTTCTGCCAACTACTTTGTATTGAGTAGCCATGTGACTATGGTTTATGGGACCTAAAGATACCTTTTCAACAAGAGAAGCCATGTATGGCATCACAGCAGAGCACCCACCTTTGGTGCCACAGGTTACTGGTTCAAATCCCAGCTCAGCCAGGTAACTTATTAAACCTATTCACTAGGCTGGCACATTCAGTGCAGCTGCGCTATGGTTCATAGCTCAGCTAGTCAAACTTTTTCTGCAGGCCATGAATAGGTTCTGCCAACTACTTTGTATTGAGTAGACATTTGACTATGGTTTATGGGACCTAAAGATACCTTTTGAAATTGAAAAGCCAAGTATGGCATCACTGCAGAGCACCAACCTTTGGTGCAAAAGGTCACCCATTCAAATCGCAGTTCAGCCAGCCATTCATCTTATCAAATCTATTCTCTAGGCTGGCACATTCAGTGCAGCAGCTCTCTGGTTCGTTCATATCCGATTTCAGCTAGTCAAACATTTTATGAAGGCCATGAATAGGTTCTGCCATCTACTTTGTATTGATTAGCCATGTAACTATGGTTTATGTGACCTAAAGTTAACAGTTCAACATGAACATCCATGTATGGCATCACAGCAAAGCACCCACTTTTGGTGCAGCAGGTCTCCAGTTCAAATCACATCTCAGCCAGTCAGTCAACTTATCAAACCTATTCACTAGGCTGGCACATTCAGTGCAGCAGCTCTCTGGTTCATCGCCCATTTCAGCTAGTCAAACTTTTTCTGCAGGCCATGAATAGGTTCCCATGAATAGGTTCTGCCAACTACTTTGTATTGAGTAGCCATGTGACTATGGTTTATGTGACCTATAGTTACCAATTCAACATGAATAGCCACATATGGCATCACATCAGAACACCCACCCTTGGTGCAGCAGGTCATCTGTTCAAATCCCAGCTCAGCCAGCCAGTGAACTTATCAAACCTATTTACTAGGTTGGCACATTCAGTGCAGCAGCTCTCTAGTTCATAGCTCAGCTAGTCAAACTTTTTCTGAAGGCCATGAATAGGTTCTGCCAACTACTTTGTATTGAGTAGCCATGTGACTATGGTTTATGGGACCTAAAGATACCTTTTCAACATAAAAAGCCATGTATGGCATCGCAGCTCAGCACCCACCTTTGGTGCAGCGAGGCACCGGTTCAAACCCCAGCTCAGCCTGCCAGGTAACTTATCAAACCTATTCACTAGGCTGGCACATTCAGTGCATCAGCTCTCTGGTTTATATCCCATTTCAGCTAGTCAAACTTTTTCTGCAGGCCATGAATAGGTTCTGCCATCTACTTTGTATTGAGTAGCCATGTGACTATGGTTTATTGGACCTAAAGATATCATTTTACCACGCGAAGCCAAGTATGGCATCACAGCAGAGCAGCCAACTTTGGGGACGCAGGTCACAGGTTCAAATCCCAGATCAGCCAGTCAACTTATCAAACCTATTTGCTAGGCTGGCACATTCAGTGCAGCAGCTCTCTGGTTCATAGCTCAGCTATTCAAACTTTTTATGCAGGCCATGAATAGGATCTGCCGACTACTTTGTATTGAGTAGCCATGTGACTATGGTTTATGGGACCTAAAGATACCTCTTCAACACAAGAAGCCATGTATGGCATCACGGCAGAGCACCCGCCTTTGGTGCAGCAGGTCAACGGTTCAAACCCTAGCTCAGCCAGTTAACTTATCACACCTGTTCACTAGGCTAGCACATTCAGTTCGGCAGCACTCTGGTTCATAGCTCAGCTAGTCAAACTTTTTCTGCAGGCCATTAATAGGTTCTACCAACTACTTTCTATTGAGTAGCCATGTGACTATGGTTTATGGGACCTAAAGATACCGCTTCAACAGGAAAAGCTATGTATGGCATCACAGTAGAGGACCCACTTTTGGTGCAGCAGGTCACTGGTTCAAATTCCAGCTCAGCCTGCCAGTCAACTTATCAAACCTATTCACTAGGCTGGCACATTCAGTGCAGCAGCTCTCTGATTCATATCCTATTTCAGCTAGTCAAACTTTTTCTGCAGGCCATGAATAGGTTCTGCTAACTACTTTGTATTGAGTAGCCATGTGACTATGGTTTATGGGACCTAAAGATACCCTCACAACGTGAAAAGCCATGTATGGCATCACTGCAGAGCACCCACCTTTGGTGCAGTAGATCACCATTTCAAATCCCAGCTCAGCCAGCCATTCAACTTATCAAACCTATTCACTAGGCTGGCACATTCAGTGCAGCAGCTCTCTGGTTTATATCCCATTTCAACTAGTCAAACTTTTCCTGCAGGCCATGAATAGGTTCTGCCAACTACTTTGTATTGAGTAGCCATGTGTCTATGGTTTATGGGACGTAAAGATACCTTTTCACCATGAGAAGCCATGTATGGCATCACAGCAGAGCACCCACCTTTGGTGAGGCAGGTTACTGGTTCAAATCCCAGGTCAGGCAGCCGGTCAACTTATCAAACCTATTCACTAGGCTGGCATATTCAGTGCAACAGCTCTCTGTTTCATATCCTATTTCAGCTAGTCAAACTTTTTCTGCAGGCCATTAATAGGTTCTGCCAACTACTTTGTATTGAGTAGCCATGTGTCTATGGTTTATGGGACCTAAAGATACCTTTTCACCACAAGAAGCCATGTATGGCTTCACAGCAGAGCACTCACCTTCGGTGCAGCAGGTCACCAGTTCAAATCCCAGCTCAGCCAGTCAACTTATAAAACCTATTCACTAGGCTGGCACATTCAGTGCAACAGCTCTCTGGTTCATAGCTCAGCTAGTCAAACTTTTTCTGCAGGCCATGAATAGGTTCTGACAACTACTTTGTATTGAGTAGCCATGTGACTATGGCTTATGGGACCTAAAGATACCTCTTCAACATGAAAAGCCACATTTGGCATCACAGTAGAGCACCCGCCTTTGGTGCAGCAGGTCACTGGTTCAAATCCCAGCTCAGCCAGCTGGTCAAGTTATCAATCCTATTCACTAGGCTGGCACATTCAGTGCAGCAGCTCTTTGTTTCATATCCTATTTCAGCTAGTCAAACTTTTTCTGCAGGCCATTAATAGGTTCTGCCAACTACTTTCTATTGAGTAGCCATGTGACTATGGTTTATGTGACCTAAAGATACCTATTCCACAAGAAAAGCTATGTATGGCATCACAGTAGAGGACCCACCTTTGGTGCAGCAGGTCACTGGTTCAAATACCAGCTCAGCCTGCCAGTCAACTTATCAAACCTATTCACTAGGCTGGCACATTCAGTGCAGCAGCTCTCTGATTCATATCCTATTTCAACTAGTCAAACTTTTCCTGCAGGCCATGAATAGGTTCTGCCAACTACTTTGTATTGAGTAGCCATGTGTCTATGGTTTATGGGACGTAAAGATACTTTTTCACCATGAGAAGCCATGTATGGGATCACAGCAGAGCACCCACCTTTAGTGCAGCAGGTTACTGGTTCAAATCCCAGCTCAGCCAGCCAGTCAACTTATCAAACCTATTCACTAGGCTGGCATATTCAGTGCAGCTGCTCTCTGTTTCATTTCCTATTTTAGCTAGTCAATCTTTTTCTGCAGGCCATTAATAGGTTCTGCCAACTACTTTGTATTGAGTAGCCATGTGACTATGGTTTATGGGACCTAAATATATCTTTTCATCATGAGAAGCCACATATGGCATCACAGCAGAGCACCTACCTTTGGTGCAGCAGGTCACCGATTCAAATTCCAGCTCTGCCAGCCAGTGAACTTATCAAACCTATTCAATAGGCTGGCACATTCAGTGCAGCAGCTCTCTGGTTCATAGCTAGTCAAACTTTTTCTGCAGGGCATGAATAGGTTCTGCCAACTACTTTGTATTGAGTAGCCATGTGACTATGGTTTATGGGACCTAAAGATACCCTCATAACATGAAAAGCCGTGTATGGCATCACCGCAGAGCACCCACCTTTGGTGCAATAGATCATGGGTTCAAGTCCCAGCCCAGCCAGTCCACTTATCAAACCTATTCACTAGGCTGGCACTTTAAGTGCAGCAGATCTCTGGTTCATATCCTATTTCAGCTAGTCAAACTTTTTCTGCAGGCCATGAATAGGTTCTGCCAACAACTTTGTATTGAGTAGCCATGTGACTATGGTTTATTGGACCTAAAGATACCTTTTGACCAAAAGAAGCCATGTATGGAATCACAGCAGAGCACCAGTTCAAATCCCAGGCCAGCCAGTCAACTTATCAAACCCGTTCACTAGGCTGGCACATTCAGTGCAGCAGCTCTCTGGTTCATAGCTCAGCTAGTCAAACTCTTCTGCAGGCCATGAATAGGTTCTGTCAACTACTTTGTATTGAGTAGCCATGTGACTATGGTTTATGGGACCTAAAGATACCTTTTTAAACATGAAAAGCCATGTATGGCATCACAGCAGTGCACCCACCTTTGTTGAAGCCAGTCACCGGTTCAAATCCCAGCTCAGCCAGCCAGTCAACTTATAAAACCTATTGACTAGGCTGGCACATTCACTGCAGCAGCTTTGTGGTTCATATCCCATTTCAGCTAGTCAAACTTTTTCTGCAGGCCATGAATAGGTTCTGCCAACTACTTTGTATTGAGTAGCCATGTGACTATGGTTTATGGGACCTAAAGATACTTTTTCACCATGGGAAGCCATGTATGGCAACACAGCAGAGCACCCACCTTTGGTGCCACGGGTCACCGGTTCAAATCCCTGCTCAGCCAGTCAATTTATCAAACCTGTTCACTAGACTGGCACATTCAGTGCAGCAGCACTCTGGTTCATAGCTCAGCTAGTCAAACTTTTTCTGCAGGCCATGAATAGGTTCTGCCAACTACTTTGTATTGAGTAGCCATGTGACTATGGTTTATGGGACCTAAAGATACCTTTTCAACCTTCTCACCGGTCGGCCGAGCCCAGAAGGGACATACAAAGGAAGAACAAACACAGGTTCCCTAGTGCAACCTTATCTTCACTGGGGTCCCGTTCCCCATTCTCCTCCCCAATTCACTCACCTCCTTCCCCTCTTGAACCAATACCATCAATAAATAAACCACCTCAGCTCTCTCTGTATCCTTGTTTTATTCCATCAATAAAAACACACAACGATTTTCCAATAAAAAGATCTGTACACATCCAGTAAAACCTCTTATTAAATAGCCATAGACAGACAGGGGCTTTAGTATCCAATCTAATCAGATGCAACCGCCGCACTTACTTGGGCCTAGAAGTACTCGGTAATGCACGCGTACATAAGCTCACCCTTCCTTCTATGCGACGTGTTCGAAGTGAAAATAGGCGCAACCCACAACTTCCCTACGCGTTTCAACACTATCAGTGTCTTTCTCAAGGCTCGACGAGCTGGGAAGATAAGGTTGCACTAGGGCACCTGTGTTTGTTCTTCCTTTGTATGTCCCTTCTGGGCTTGGCCGACCGGTGAGACAGGGTGGCCAGAGAGGAGGAAAGCCAGGAACCCTGGGAGAAGTCTAGAGGACTGTTTTCTGCCTGAAAAAGAAAAAATCTTGTGAGTAGGATACCTACCATTATAGGATTAAGCCATAAGTAAAGTGGTTCATTTATTGATGGTATTGATTTAAGAGGGGAAGGAGGTGAGTGAACTGGGGAGGAGCCTGGGGGACGGGACCCCAGTGAAGATAAGGTTGCACTAGGGCACCTGTGTTTTGTTCTTCCTTTGTATGTCCCTTTTGGACTCGGCCGACTGGTGAGACAAGGGGCCTGATCGAGAGCTACAACCGCAAGCAAGCGTACGCTCATCGTAAGCGAAAATTCGTGAAAAAAAACGCACTACGCATGTGCAGTATGACAACTTCCAGTCGACCGAAGGACATGAGCGGACAGCGAGCGAATGTTCAGCGTATTTTTCGCTCAAGGGGCGTGCGTTTTTTACGACGAGAGTCTGGACGCTGGATTTACTACACAGAGGCAGGGATAGCCATTTAAATTGTACAATATGGGCGTGCTAAGCCCAGTACGACCAGCGTATCGCTACGAAAATTCGCACGTACGCTGGAAAATCTTAGGGTAGGGTTCAGCCGCCGTAAGCAGTTACAATCAATGGGAGTGTTATGGGCGTGAAATTTTTACGCCCGGGCGTACGTTCGCTACGCTCGCGGGCGATTGCGGTCGTAGCTCTGGATCAGGCCCAAGGTGACCAGAGAGGAGGAAAACCAGGAACCCTGGGAGAAGTCTAGAGGACTGTTTCTGGCTGAAAAAGAAAAAATCCTGTGAGTAGGATACCTACCATTATAGGATTAAGTTATAAGTAAAGTTGATTGTCTCTTATCTGGAAGGATCCAGAGAGAAAGGGAATTACACCTATTGTCTTTTCCCCTTTTCCTGTGTGCTAAGAGGTGTAAAAGAATATATCTTGTGGTTATTTATACGTACTTCACCATATAGGATTTTTTCTTCCTCCCCATTTATATATATTGGACATACGGGACTGAAAATAAAGAGGAACAGAGAGAAGAAACCTATAGAAAGAGAACCTCGGGACTATGGTGAGGAGATACTAGAGGGGTAGAAAATTGTGTTAATGAAAATAAAAAATATTAACCAATAGTTTACATTTCTATGCAGTATATTCTGTAAATTGTCCTCTCTGTACTGCAGGTAATATTCATATAATTTATTAGTTTCTGTCTTTAATATTTTATGTGAAAATACTTTGTCTGAAGTTCGGAAGCCAAAGTCCCTTCCCAGGAACTGCTGGATGTAGTCTTCTTCTAGAACATATAAAAATATCTGGGTCTGGTAGTATTTCCCGACAAATAACGTTATTTGTCACCATGGAAACGGGATCTCACAGGCTGCCCAAGGGTATAAATACACTCCAGTGACAGCAGAGCTCTCATTAGCGTCGGGATGTCCCACGGTGCAGGACATGAGTTGCGTCGCTCCAATAGGGTTTTTATTTTTCAAAGACTTCCTACAAGGATTAAAAGCTTGGAAGATGGGATCGTAATCAAGATGGTAAATACTGCTTTTTATTAATTATTGTAATGTCATTATTTTATTTATTTCATGCATAGTAAGATCATTTATAAAATGATAATTTTTTGGGGGAATTGTTAGGGTTAACGATGGATGTGTACTATGTTTTATCGGCAGTTTTTGGTGACAGTTTTGGGGGAATTGTTAGAATTATTGACGAATGTGTACTATGTATTATTGGCAGTATTTGGTGACAGTTTTAGGGGAATTGTTAGAATTATTGACGGATGTGTACTATGTATTATTGGCAGTATTTGGTGACAGTTTTGGGGGAATTGTTAGAATTATTGACGAATGTGTACTATTTATTTTAGGCAGCAATTGGTGACATTTTTTTATTGGTGACATTGTTTTATTGGTGACATTTTTGGGGCATTGGCGTTAATGATGCATCTATACCGTGTTATCAGCAGTAATGGGTGACATTAATGAGCACGTTGAGACACCGCTTCCGGCACAGGATGACAGGGCATGTTGATGCCTGTAGCACTACAAGCATCAGCATGCCCTGTCTCGTTGTTGTTCTTTGAAGTCAGTCGGGATTCTGGCTGTCAGTAGTTATTGTTGGGTCTTGCTTAGCGAGAGGGATTTTAAATTACCAGTAATTTTTTTTTGCCGGTATTTTCTATGTGTCGGGATTTTCAGTGTTGCCGGTAATTTTTTTGCCGGTATTTTTTATGTGTCTGGATTTTTAGTGACGGTATTTTCAATTGCCGGTAATTTGTTTTGCCGGTATTTTTTATGTGTCTGGATTTTCAGTGCCGGGAAACTCATGGAGGTATTTTTACTGCCGGAATTTTTACCGCCAGGAATAAGACTACAACCCAAATATATACCGGTCAGCTTATATCAGTAAATAGAATTGCATAGTGTGTATGCTAGACTCATTTGTTCCACAAACGTTCCATAAACATTTCTGACTGACAATCGGATTGCTCAGTTTACATAAACAATCCGACCAACAATGTAGCTACTCTGTTAGGATAGTACAGCGCAGTCTCCAACATTTGTGCCTTTGGTCATATTGTTGCTGGCTGTGAAGGGGGACACATAACAGTTTAGGTTTCAAACACACTTTGTCACTCGCTTCCTTGTACATAGAGGTGTAATGGTGCAAATACAGGGACAGGAGAATTGTCTCACCCAGGACTTCATAGAAAGCCGCTCGCTCTGCCAGTTGCAGGTGGAGACGCTCCCTCTGCGGCTGCTCCACATGTCTCCGCTTCCCGTGTTCTGGCAGAGACGTGGTCGGTGGGCTGCTGGGGGTTATACAGAGAGATCAGGTTAGAAGCTGGAGAATGGTGAAATATCACATTACAGATTTACTATCTTTAATAGAAGCAGATTTCTTCCACTTATGTGTATCAGCCATTGTCATCTGCATGTAACATGTCCCATTTATGTCCCCATTTTCTGTCATCCTGACCTTCTCTACTCCTGTCACATCAGCTGTCTGTCAGAGGGATACAGGAAGAGCACCATGCTAGTGTCATGTACAATGACCCTGTCACCTGGCATCCCCATCAGCACACATCGCAGTAATATTATATGTAAGCTGTGTCTATAATGTTACCTCTCTATAGTATACTTGTTTTATTGTATAGCTGAATTATTGTAATAACCAATGTTCTACTTACTGCTGTCCTCCATGTCGCTCTGCGATTTCTCTCTTTCTCTTTCCTCGCTGAGCCTGAGAAGAGGGGCCTGCTCCTGGAGAAGTTCTAGACAAAAAGGAATTATTAAGAGGATTGAGACCTTTGTATCTGTGTATTGTCTATCAGTTACTATGGATCTCTCTGTTATAACCAGTACTAAGACTGTCCACACTCTAGACCAGGGTTCGGCAACCAGCGGCTCTTTCAGCCGCCTGCTGTGCCTCCCTTCTAGGGGCTTTAGGTCACGCTGCCACCCCGACTGTGGCTCACACAGACACCCGTGGCTGGCATAATGGTACTGGATATACTACTGGATATACCCTGTAGTACCAAATCTATTTCATTGAATAAGGCTATGAGGCAGCGTTATTCATTGAAATAGATTTGGTCCTACAGGACTCCCGTAGGAGACTATATAACCAATACATGCACCGCGCCGCAGAGGAAGGAGCAGAAGCAGGAGGCAGAAGATAAAGACAGGTAAGTGAGATTTTCATTTATAAAAGTTTATAGTATATAAGGGACACAAAGGAGCCTGATATTCATATAAAGGGGCACAAAGGAGACTGATAGACATAAAAGGGGCACAAATGAGGATGATATACTTATAAAGGGGGCAGAAAGGTGGCTGGGTATATATAAAAAAGAAACAAAAGGGGGGTGAACATATATAAGAAGGGCACAAATGGAGGCTGATACATATAAAGGGGGCACAAAAGGAGGCTGGACACATATAAGGGACACAAAAGAAGCAGGTTCATTGATTTCATAAATGCAACACACTATAGTTTTTTTATACATAGCATAAAGGTATAATACTATATATGCAGTGTTATCTTCATTTTAGATGACAAAGGGTTTTGTGGCTCCCAAGGTTTTATTTTCTGGGGGAAACAGGTCCAAATGGGCCTGATCCAGAGCTGCGAAATTTTCGCATGACAGGCGAATGCGTACGTTCGACCGTGCGAATAAACATACACGCCCCTAACACTCCCATTGTAAAGTACCTGCTTACGGCGGCTATACCCTACACTGGGTACTACCGTCGGCCGTACGAATTTTCGCACATAATACGCAAAGCGTACGGGCTTAGCACGCCCATACTGTACAATTTAAATGGCTATCCCCGCCTCCGTGTAGTAAAACGAGCGCCCAGGCGACCGTCGTACTGAACGCACGCCCCTCAAGCGAACAATTCACACACAATACGACCGCTATACACTCATGTCGTCCAGCCGACCGGAAGCTGTCATACTGGGCATGCGCAGTGCGAATTTTCGTACGAAAATACGCAAAAAACGGTCGTACGCTCGCTCGAAATCGGCCAATTTCGTAGCTCTGGATCAGGCCCTTTGAGTGTTTAAGGTTGCCTACTCCTGAGCTAGATGCTACTAATGAACTCTTTTACAGGGATATTACATTGTAGCACTCACAACATGATAGGGCAGTGTTGGCTAACCTGTGGCACTCCAGGTGTTGTGAAACTACGAGTCCCAGCATGCCTTTACTGCAAAATCATAGCGGATACCTGACAAAGCATGCTGGGAATGGGAGTCAGTCTCCATTAGAAAATCTCAATTTCGAAAATCTCAATTTCGACCACTAAATTGCGAATTTTTGCTATTTCGAATATTCGCTATTTCAAATTTTCTCTATTTCTACTGC
>WWET01010228.1:9255-21106 GCA_011038615.1 Limnodynastes dumerilii
AGGGTTAGGGTCAGGCTGCGGGGAAGGGAGGGTTAGGGTCAGGCTGCAGGGAAGGGAGGGTTAGGGTCAGGCTAGGGGGAAGGGAGGGTTAGGGTCAGGCTGCGGGGAAGGGAAGGTTAGGGTTAGGGTAATGGAAGGAGAGGGATAGGGTTAGAATTAGGGGAAGGGTTGGATTAGTTTTCAGGCTTACCTTTCAGAGCAACGTGTTCGGTGCTCTGCCTCATCGAGACATAAGCAATTGAAATCCCAGCCAGTTCAAAGCTGGGCCGTTCTTTCCGGGGACCCACACCCATTGTACATTAGAGGGGAACACAGGGGGCGCTGTTCAGGGGCCAGCAGAGAAAAGTTTCCTGCTGTTTATATGCAGGGGGGGGGGTTATTATTTTTCACTATTTTTAGGGATTTTGCCTTTATTTTTTACATTTTTACATTTTACATTGGCTACAAAATGCAATTTGTTCAATTCTGTTTGCCCTTATTTTGTTTCTCTATGCCGCTATTAATCATTTATAATATTATACAGTAAGCGGCTACCATAGCAACCACAGTTACATGGTGAAGGATTTATCGAGCAGAGACTCTGTCAAGCCCCTCTGAGCTCTTTTCCACAGTGACCTCGTCCCGCTCCTCACCTCGCTCGCCATCAACAGGCTTAGAGCTGCAACCCTGTTTTAGACATTATTGTTTGCTCTCCAGAGAGGTATTAAAAGGAAGAAAGGATCTATAGGACAACTCGCTATCAGGTTTAAAAATGAATGGTTATGTTGAGCTATTTACAGCTTATGTGCTGATTTAAGAAAAATAACAGGCAAACAATATTGAAAGAGATTTTGTGAGCCTTGATTAGAGAGGGATGATAAATATAACGAGCTGGCACGGGAGAGTGTGAAAATAAAATGATGCTCAGTCATTGCTAAAACTGTTCAAACAGGGCTTGGGCCCCATAGGAAGGAGAGAGGGCCCGAGTCTGGATGGGTGGGGCAGGGCGGGGCCATGCAGTATTTGGGGGCGGAGCTGAGCTGCTCCCCCTGCACTGTAAGAAGCTGTCATAGGCTGACAGCTTGAAACAACGCTTGGCGCTCCATATATGAGTACTGAGCGCTACAGCGTTATCAGGGCTGGCGACGAGTGTTAGGGGGGGGCAAGCTGTGATGAGCCCCAAGGTTCAAAGGGACACCTACAATCCACTGCTGCAGACACTATTGAGGAGGGATGGGGCCCCCAAAAAATGAGAGTACAGGGCCCCAAGATTTGTGTTATTGGACCTGAGCGCTATACACACATATATGGAGCACCGAGAGCTCCATATAGCTGGGGAGCGGCTGTCACGGGCCCCCCCTCTCTTACGGGCCCCATAGCAGCCACACCCCTTGCGCCCCCTGTAGTTAGGTACCTGTGTTGTAATACATGGCAGTATACTCTCTTTGCTGTCTGCTGGTAATGTTACTCTTCTCTCGCGGGACGTGAAGTTGATCGCACGCACAGAGATGAAACGCCAGAGGACGCTGCAGGAGACTGCGCGGGATGTGCGCAACTGGACGGCGATGGTGAAGAAGATGAAGGCCGTCTATTACGTGCTGAACTGCTGCGACTGTGACAAAGTGTTTGGGTTCATGGTGGCCGAATTCTGGTGTCAGGAGAGCAAGACTGAACAGATACAAGAAGCCCTCCATCAGGTGACTGTGTGGAGATAGACTGGTCACAATGGGGAATTCCCGGTGCCTGTGCGCTGCCCTCCGCTGGGCTTCCCGGTGGGGTTAGGGTTAGGAATGATGATTAGGGTTGGGGAAATCTGGAAGTCTGCAATGGAGAGGGGGGCCCACACCTGTCACCCCCCTCCCTCATGCCAAGTTCTGTACCCTTACATGTCCAGAACCCTACTTTAACGTCTCCGCATGGATCTGCGTCCGTCTGAGTTCCATATGGTAGAAGATATGTTAACGTAACGCCTGGAGCGTGTATGCGAGAATCCCTTCACTGGCTTTCTCCGGTATTACTCGTCAGACGATTTACACAAGAGAATCAGGGAATTTACGTTATTCAGTATCAGGCCCAGGGTTAGGATTAGAATTATGGCTAGGATAATGCTTAGAATTAGGTTTAGGGTTATGAACTAGGGTTGGGATTAGTGTAAGGGTTAGAATTAGGGTTAGGATTAGAATTATTGTTAGGATTAGGGTAAAGGCTAGGATTATAATTATGAATTAGGGTTACGGATAGGGTTAGAATTAGGATTAGAATTAGGGATAAGATTAGAATTATGGCTAGGGTTAGGGTTAGAATTATGGTTAGGATTAGGTTTATTATTTGAATTAGGGTTAGAATTAGTGTTAGGATTAAGGTTAGGGTTAGAATTAGGATTAAGGTTAGGGTTAGAATTTGGGTTAGCATTAGGATTAGTGTTACAATTAGTGTTAGGATTAAGGTTAGGATTAGGGTTAGTTTTAGTATTAGGGTTAGTTTTAGTATTAGGGTTAGGGTTAGTTTTAGTATTAGGGTTAGTTTTAGTATTAGGGTTACAATTAGTGTTAGGATTGAGGTTAGGATTAGGGTTAGTTTTAGTATTAGGGTTAGGGTTACAATTAGTGTTAGGATTAGTTTGGGTTAGCTTTTAGGGTTAGTTTTAGTTTTAATATTAGGGTTAGTTTTAGTATTAGGGTTAGTTTTAGTATTAGGGTTAGTTTTAATATTACAGTTAGGGTTAGTTTTAGTATTAGGGTTAGGGTTAGTTTTAGTATTAGGGTTAGGGTTACAATTAGTGTTAGGATTGAGGTTAGGATTAGGGTTAGTTTTTGTATTAGGATTAGGGTTAGTTTTAGTATTAGGGTTAGGGTTAGTTTTAATATTAGGGTTAGGGTTAGTTTTAATATTAGGGTTAGGGTTAGTTTTAGTATTAGGGTTAGGGTTACAATTAGTGTTAGGATTAGTTTTAGTATTAGGGTTAGTTTTAGTATTAGGGTTAGGGTTACAATTAGTGTTAGGATTAGGGTTAGTTTTAGTATTAGGGTTAGGGTTACAATTAGTGTTAGGATTAGGGTTAGTTTTAGTATTAGGGTTAGGGTTACAATTAGTGTTAGGATTAGGGTTAGTTTTAGTATTAGGGTTAGGGTTACAATTAGTGTTAGGATTAGGGTTAGTTTTAGTATTAGGGTTAGGGTTACAATTAGTGTTAGGATTAGGGTTAGTTTTAGTATTAGGGTTAGGGTTACAATTAGTGTTAGGATTAGGGTTAGTTTTAGTATTAGGGTTAGGGTTACAATTAGTGTTAGGATTAGGGTTAGTTTTAGTATTAGGGTTAGGGTTACAATTAGTGTTAGGATTAGGGTTAGTTTTAGTATTAGGGTTAGGGTTACAATTAGTGTTAGGATTAGGGTTAGTTTTAGTATTAGGGTTAGGGTTACAATTAGTGTTAGGATTAGGGTTAGTTTTAGTATTAGGGTTAGGGTTACAATTAGTGTTAGGATTAGGGTTAGTTTTAGTATTAGGGTTAGGGTTACAATTAGTGTTAGGATTAGGGTTAGTTTTAGTATTAGGGTTAGGGTTACAATTAGTGTTAGGATTAGGGTTAGTTTTAATATTAGGGTTAGGGTTAGTTTTAATATTAGGGTTAGGGTTAGTTTTAATATTAGGGTTAGGGTTAGTTTTAATATTAGGGTTAGGGTTAGTTTTAATATTAGGGTTAGGGTTAGTTTTAATATTAGGGTTAGGGTTAGTTTTAATATTAGGGTTAGGGTTAGTTTTAATATTAGGGTTAGGGTTAGTTTTAATATTAGGGTTAGGGTTAGTTTTAATATTAGGGTTAGGGTTAGTTTTAATATTAGGGTTAGGGTTAGTTTTAGTATTAGGGTTAGGGTTACAATTAGTGTTAGGATTAGGGTTAGTTTTAGTATTAGGGTTAGGGTTACAATTAGTGTTAGGATTAGGGTTAGTTTTAGTATTAGGGTTAGGGTTACAATTAGTGTTAGGATTAGGGTTAGTTTTAGTATTAGGGTTAGGGTTACAATTAGTGTTAGGATTAGGGTTAGTTTTAGTATTAGGGTTAGGGTTACAATTAGTGTTAGGATTAGGGTTAGTTTTAGTATTAGGGTTAGGGTTACAATTAGTGTTAGGATTAGGGTTAGTTTTAGTATTAGGGTTAGGGTTACAATTAGTGTTAGGATTAGGGTTAGTTTTAGTATTAGGGTTAGGGTTACAATTAGTGTTAGGATTAGGGTTAGTTTTAGTATTAGGGTTAGGGTTACAATTAGTGTTAGGATTAGGGTTAGTTTTAGTATTAGGGTTAGGGTTACAATTAGTGTTAGGATTAGGGTTAGTTTTAGTATTAGGGTTAGGGTTACAATTAGTGTTAGGATTAGGGTTAGTTTTAGTATTAGGGTTAGGGTTACAATTAGTGTTAGGATTAGGGTTAGTTTTAGTATTAGGGTTAGGGTTACAATTAGTGTTAGGATTAGGGTTAGTTTTAGTATTAGGGTTAGGGTTACAATTAGTGTTAGGATTAGGGTTAGTTTTAGTATTAGGGTTAGGGTTACAATTAGTGTTAGGATTAGGGTTAGTTTTAGTATTAGGGTTAGGGTTACAATTAGTGTTAGGATTAGGGTTAGTTTTAGTATTAGGGTTAGGGTTACAATTAGTGTTAGGATTAGGGTTAGTTTTAGTATTAGGGTTAGGGTTACAATTAGTGTTAGGATTAGGGTTAGTTTTAGTATTAGGGTTAGGGTTACAATTAGTGTTAGGATTAGGGTTAGTTTTAGTATTAGGGTTAGGGTTACAATTAGTGTTAGGATTAGGGTTAGTTTTAGTATTAGGGTTAGGGTTACAATTAGTGTTAGGATTAGGGTTAGTTTTAGTATTAGGGTTAGGGTTACAATTAGTGTTAGGATTAGGGTTAGTTTTAGTATTAGGGTTAGGGTTACAATTAGTGTTAGGATTAGGGTTAGTTTTAGTATTAGGGTTAGGGTTACAATTAGTGTTAGGATTAGGGTTAGTTTTAGTATTAGGGTTAGGGTTACAATTAGTGTTAGGATTAGGGTTAGTTTTAGTATTAGGGTTAGGGTTACAATTAGTGTTAGGATTAGGGTTAGTTTTAGTATTAGGGTTAGGGTTACAATTAGTGTTAGGATTAGGGTTAGTTTTAGTATTAGGGTTAGGGTTACAATTAGTGTTAGGATTAGGGTTAGTTTTAGTATTAGGGTTAGGGTTACAATTAGTGTTAGGATTAGGGTTAGTTTTAGTATTAGGGTTAGGGTTACAATTAGTGTTAGGATTAGGGTTAGTTTTAGTATTAGGGTTAGGGTTACAATTAGTGTTAGGATTAGGGTTAGTTTTAGTATTAGGGTTAGGGTTACAATTAGTGTTAGGATTAGGGTTAGTTTTAGTATTAGGGTTAGGGTTACAATTAGTGTTAGGATTAGGGTTAGTTTTAGTATTAGGGTTAGGGTTACAATTAGTGTTAGGATTAGGGTTAGTTTTAGTATTAGGGTTAGGGTTACAATTAGTGTTAGGATTAGGGTTAGTTTTAGTATTAGGGTTAGGGTTACAATTAGTGTTAGGATTAGGGTTAGTTTTAGTATTAGGGTTAGGGTTACAATTAGTGTTAGGATTAGGGTTAGTTTTAGTATTAGGGTTAGGGTTACAATTAGTGTTAGGATTAGGGTTAGTTTTAGTATTAGGGTTAGGGTTACAATTAGTGTTAGGATTAGGGTTAGTTTTAGTATTAGGGTTAGGGTTACAATTAGTGTTAGGATTAGGGTTAGTTTTAGTATTAGGGTTAGGGTTACAATTAGTGTTAGGATTAGGGTTAGTTTTAGTATTAGGGTTAGGGTTACAATTAGTGTTAGGATTAGGGTTAGTTTTAGTATTAGGGTTAGGGTTACAATTAGTGTTAGGATTAGGGTTAGTTTTAGTATTAGGGTTAGGGTTACAATTAGTGTTAGGATTAGGGTTAGTTTTAGTATTAGGGTTAGGGTTACAATTAGTGTTAGGATTAGGGTTAGTTTTAGTATTAGGGTTAGGGTTACAATTAGTGTTAGGATTAGGGTTAGTTTTAGTATTAGGGTTAGGGTTACAATTAGTGTTAGGATTAGGGTTAGTTTTAGTATTAGGGTTAGGGTTACAATTAGTGTTAGGATTAGGGTTAGTTTTAGTATTAGGGTTAGGGTTACAATTAGTGTTAGGATTATCTATCTATCTATCTATCTATCTATCTATCTATCTATCTATCTATCTATCATCTATCTATCTTCATATCCTCTTAGCTATTGAGCCTCTGTGACACTGTTCACTCTCTTCTCCCTCTCTCATTCTAGCTCCATACACTGCTATCACCTTCCCCTTCCTCTTTGCGGTGATGTTCGGAGATTGCGGTCATGCCGTGGTCATGTTCTTCTTCTCCGTCTGGTTGATTACTAATAAGAAGATTATATCCAGGTACACGGGAGAGGTAAGAGGCAGCGGCAGGGAAGGGATTGTGTGTTTAGCAATAAGTATAGTTTAAATAGACATCTACAGTATAGACAGTATTGTAAAAGTTGGTTTTACCTTGGTACAGCCAAAAGGATTCTGGTCCAGCTGGGCTTACATTGGGCTGGTCAGTATGATACTAGACCTGTTACTACTGGTCCAGCCTGTCCTGCTTTGGGCCGGTCAGTAAGTTAATAGTGCAGCCTGTCCAACCGTAGGTCTACCCTTGAGCCAGCCGCTATGGTCTTTGAGCAGTCGATCAAACCTTGAGCCAGTCGCTATGGCCCTGAAGCAGCCAGTCTAACCCTAGGACAGCTGGTATGATATTGGCGCAGCTGGTATAAGCTTGGGTTAGCCAGTCCACCTATAGAACTTTGGCCACTTTGAAACTTTGCTTGACTTTGATGTAAGGGCTTCACCCTTGACTTGTATGTTTATTGAAAGAGGTTAAGGCAAATTTCCTTTCTCAGCCTCACACGGTCTATATTACAGGTTACAAATCGATCTGAATCACCTCTACACTAGGTTTTTCTCAGTAATACCGCTTTCACATCCCTGCCCTTGAAAAACCGGGATTTTCTTGGACGAATAGTGTCAAAAATAAATCTACGTTATAAGTCCAAAAAACCCCCAGGAGATTCCTGTATCTGACCCTTTCACTTGTGCCATGAATTTCCCGGGACTGCCCTGGCAAGCAACTGTCCATCAGCCTAAAGAGGAGCTCTTATTGCCTGACAAAATGATGGGGACTTCACTTTTTTAATAAACTATGGGACTATTAAAAAAAAGAGGACCTGAAAGGAGACAGGCGCCATTTTGTTTTAGTACTTGTAGGTCTCCTCTCTGCCTGCAGGTGGACCAGAAAGGGGACATACTAGTAATAAATTCATAGTGGCGAATAGTGGAACTGCAGGCAGGCGGACCAGAAAGGAGACCTACAAGTACTAAAAAATGCCGCCTCTCTCTTTTCTTTGCGCGTGGCTCCTGGCTACAGATTTCTTTACTATGGTCATAGCAATAGTAAAGAAATCTGTCCAATCAGGTGTCCTTGTGAAGTATCCGGGTTGAAAAACAACACAGGACCTTTCACATTGCCACCAGTCCTGTGTCAGACCCTTCTTTTCTCCGGGGAAAAATACCCGGGTTTTTGCTGAGACGCCCCCTGCACTCCCCATTCTCGGTAGTAAAAACAATTACGTGCCCAGACTCCTACCTTAAATATCCCGAGTAGGTGTGCGACCTTCCTCCGCCCTGTTGACTGTATTTAAGTGGCTATCCCCGCCTATATGGCGGGGATTAAGCCATCGTAAGTGAACGCTCTGTCCCTTCCCTGTATGTACTGTTGTACCTAACTTAGTTACGTACGATAGTACTTACGCTAAGGGAACATCTGCCGCACGCGTGCACAGAGGTTTCCTGTCAGTGAATTTACGCAAATGGCTTCGGTAATTCAGGTACTACTCCAATGACATCTGCAGGTTCTATATACATTAAAGCCGTGGAGGATCTACCTTCTAGGTTGCGACTTGTTCTTCTGTAAGTGACTCTGATTATTGTTATCTAGCTATGGAGCCTGCTGCTTGCTGGTCGCTACCTAATCTTTCTGATGAGCGTCTTCTCCATTTATACTGGCCTCATCTACAACGTGTGCTTCTCCAAGTCCCTCAGCGTCTTTGACTCCTCCTGGAGTGTGCTGCCCATGTTCCTCAGCTCGTGGAAGTAAGTTTTATAATGACGGATCAGACATTTAACCAACATTGACTCCATTGATTAGTCTTTTGGTGCATCCTGACATAAATATCATCAATTATTTTGTTTTGGTTTTATTTTTAGTAAAAGTGATCTTGAGAACCACAAACGACTCCAACTAGATCCCGCCATTCCTGGTGTCTTCTCTGGATGTCCTTATCCTTTTGGAATTGATCCGGTAAAGCTTCAAGGATAGGTCCACATGCTGAGATGTTTATACTGAGCTTGTTATTTTGCAGAATTTTGCAAAGGAAACATAGAAACATAGAAAGTGACGGCAGATTAGAGACACACGGCCCATCCAGGCTGCCCAGTTGTTTATTTAAAACTATACAGACTCTAGACCCTATTTACCCTCAATTTAGTTTGAGATTTAGGATATCCTTATATTTATCCCAAGCATGTTTACATTGTTCTCCTGTGTTACCTCTACCCCCTCAGATGGGAGAATATTCCACTTATCTATCACACTTTCACTGACCTCATTATCCACACATTTCCTCTAAACCAATCACGTTCCAGTTTATACACATGTTCTAATTCATTTGTTTGAATCATGCCCCTTCCTGTAACTGGTGAAAACTTTTGATATATGTTAAATCTATTGTAATAAACCCCTCCTGTCCCTTCTCTGCTCCAAGCTATACATGTTACTTCCTCCAGTCTGTCTCTGTATGGTGTGTGTGACACAGGCCATGCACCATTTTAGTTGCTCTCTCATTATATAATGTCTCCTCCTGTACCTGTCACTCTCCAGTATATACACATGTCCTCATGTTCTATTTCACCTCTTCCTTTATATAATCCCCTCTTGTACCTGTCACCCTCCAGTATATACAGATGTCCTCATGTTCTATTACACCTCTTTCTTTATATAATGTCCCCTCCTGTACTTGTCACCCTCCAGTATATACACATGTCTTCATGTTCTATTACACCTCTTCCTTTGTATAATGTCCCCTCCTGTACCTGTCGCCCTCCAGTATATACACATGTCCTCATGTTCTATTACATCTCTTCTTTTATATAATGTCCCTCCTGTACCTGTCACCTTCCAGTATATACACATGTCCTCATGTTCTGTTACACCTCTTCCTTTATATAATGTTCCCTCCTGTACCTGTCACCCTCCAGGTTATACACATGTCCTCATGTTCTATTACATCTCTTCCTTTATATAATGCTCCTCCTGTACCTGTCGCCCTCCAGTATATACACATGTCCTCATTTTCTATTACACCTCTTCCTTTATATAATGTCTCCTCCTGTACCTGTCACCCTCCAGTATATACACATGTCCTCATGTTCTATTACACCTCTTCCTTTATATAATTTCCCTCCTGTACCTGTCACCCTCCAGTTTATATTCATGACCTCATGTTCTATTACACTTGCTTTGAAAAATGCCCCCTCCTCTAGCCGGTCACAACCCTTGATATCTGTGAAAGCTATAGGTTGTTTAGACGTTATCTGTGGTGTCCATATCATGCAATTGGTGTGATTTTATCTATAGGTTATTGAGATTGGTTCTGTTATACCGCCTCAGTAGGGGAATTGGGAATATAAGCGGAATTGCTGTTAAAGACACCTCAACGTAAATTTCTTCCTCCCAGATCTGGAACATTGCCACCAACAAACTCCGCTTCCTGAGCTCCTACAAGATGAAAATGTCCATAATCCTGGGAGTCATCCATGTGGCTTTTGGTCTTATGATAAGTTTGTTTAACCACACGTAAGTCTCCAGGAAAGGAGGGCGAAAGACTTGAATCTTCTCTACAGTCTACAAAATCCTCTTCTCAACAAGCTCATTGGTTCATTTTGTGGCTGTCGCCACTGTAACGGTGTCTCGTTGACTGAGGTTGTGCGTTGCATCGGTTGCGTTGCGTATGCATTGTTTGTAAAACCTAGGACGGCAGCGAGACTTGTGGATTTCCCCTTTTGTTGGCGCAGTCGGAGCAGATTTGGTTTTGCGTTTTCTCCTTCCAGACATCCTACAAATAACAGTTCCAACGACTTCTGGTGGGGGAGGGGCCCGTTGCATTCGCAGATGACTGTGACCTTGTAATACAATGCTGCACACTGATGCAGACTTACAAAGTGCCGCCATTTGATGACTATCAGAAGTCCATTGGTGCAAGGGGTGCGATTAGCGGAGCGGACGCATGGAAGTCTGTATATGGCGCACATGTAATTACAGATCCAAATGTATCGGATCATCGTAGATCCGTGTGCATATAATTAGAATGTTGGGATCCGGGTCTAATGCATAGAAGGATTTAAAGCTTTACGTGTTTGTGTCCAGATTCACAATCCCGGACGTACTGCACATACATCCGCAATTTACCGATAATAGCTACAACGCGTGCGTAAAATAGTTATTACTAGACATCGGATTATATGCCAAAATATGCACTAAAATAGATAGAAATATGCACAATCAAAATACTATTTATTATTAGAATTAATGGTTATTTTCACAATATATTTATATATATTAATAATGAGTTGTAATTCTTGTGACAATATACAATGACATTGCAGCTATATAGGAAGCAGTACTCACATGTTGATGGATCTGGTATGTTTTTGATGACGGTATTCGCTTGTCACAAACCTTGCAGAGAATCACAGCGCCATCAGTGGTAAATTGTCCGGGTAATTTTTTATCCAAGATTCCATTAAAGTCTGGGTATTTTTTTTCACTGGCGGCATTATTTCAACAAAAATAAGATTTTCGTAGGTTAACAAACACAGCGAGCAATTGAATGACAAACAATTGAATTGCGTGAAGCAACAAGTGCCGTACTCCCTTCCCCCCACGAGCGCCGCATCCCACCAACGCTTTCGCCTAGTGCGAGCCAGCAGATCGGGTTCAGTGCGCTTGCCGAGTGCATGTGAGGCGCGCGTCACTGGCTGAGGCCCGCCACCATTCCTGCGTAATACAACACGCCTAACACATTTAACTACTGAAATAAGCGCTGTCAATGAAAAAGGACTAAAATATGCAATAATGCTATAAAAATAGCCTTTTATGCATTTGCATATGCAAACATGTAAATGCATATAATCCGATGTCTAGTTATTACGCGTGCGTAGTAGCTATTATCGGTAAAGTCCGGGCGTATGTGCGATACATCCAGGGTTGTGAATCCGACCCTCTGCCTTCATTTCCGCAGTCACTTCCAGAGTCCCGCAGACTTCATAGCATTGTTTATCCCCAAGATGGTCTTGATCCTAAGCTTGTCCGGGTACCTGGTCTTCATGATCATCTATAAGTGGCTCATTTATGATGCACGCAGCTCACACGGGGCTCCCAGCATCCTCCTGCACTTTCTGAACATGTTCCTGTTCTTCAACCACAAGGACAGGACAAATCCACCTCTCTACAGCCAGCAGGTGGGTCATGCACGGCGGAGACAACACTTAGAATCTGGAGGAACGATTTACTAAGCTGTGGGTTTGGAAAAGTGGAGATGTTGACCATAGCAACCAGTGGCGGGCTGGGCCGGGGGGCAGGGGGGCACATGCCGTTAGTTGTTTAGGGCCGCACGGTCTGTCGCTGACCATGCGGCTGGATGCTTTTAAACATGTTCTCCTGGCCGCAGCGAGGGCAGTTTACATGAGGGCTGACTTGTATCCTAGC
>WWET01010229.1:8350-21097 GCA_011038615.1 Limnodynastes dumerilii
ATTCCTCCTGGCGTCCTCACGTGGTGTCTTCCTCCCTCACGGATTGGTCCTCTCTTCGTTATAGCACAGGCGCCCATGCACATGGGTACCGGTGATAGCTTCTGTCGGCTGATTGTCTGCTGGTTGCTCTGGTGCAGTGCTCTGTCTATCATTTTCTTTGTTTTAGGGTAGTGTGTATGTGTTCACTTACCTTCTCCTTATATTATCCTTCTTGTTCTTTTGGGTCTGTACTTACCTTCTCTTCTCAGCATCTCTAGTACTGGCTGTGGTTATATTTGGCATCTATGGTAGGTGTTCCTCTGGATACTTACCCAGTATACTTACCCCAGACTCATAGCATGCCATATTCTGAATAATATTGTGCAGGTTGTGATGGTACTTACCCGTGCCTGATACTCACCTATTTTTCAATACTTACCTCTGCTTACAGCACGCCACATGCTGGCTGAATACTATGCTGGTTGCTATGGTACCTACCCGTGCTTGATACTCACCTATTTGGTAAATACCTACCTCTGCTTACAGCACGCCACATGCTGGCTGAATACTTTGCTGGTTGCTATGGTACCTACCCGTGCTTGATACTCACCTATTTGGTAAATACCTACCTCTGCTTACAGCACGCCACATGTCCGAAAAATACGGTAATTGTTATTTATGCTCTGTTTAACAAATTTATAAAAGTTTTCTGCATATTCACTTCAGAGAAAATGTAAAAAAGTAAAATTTTTATAAAACGCTGGTGTGCAGTGATTTTGAGTTTTTTTTTACTTTGCCTACATCTCTCTGCATCCACCATCCGCTAATACCATCTTAGAACCTGTAGCCCTTACCACCCGGGCATCACATATATAACACAAGACTTCAGCAATGGTCAGAGGCAACAAAAAGATACTTAGAGTCCCAATAGATACAGCTGGAGGCAATGAACGGAGACAGGTGTAGGATCATGCACAGGGATCAAAAATGCACTCAGCGGCAGCATCGCAACCCCAGCCCGACGACAGCAGTTTCAGTGCTCACAGGCACCATCATCAGGGTACAATAGAACCGGTCAGCTGCAGGTAAATATCACAGTGTAAAAGACCAGAATAAATAGGGCCAACTTACACACCCCAAAATATATATTGGTAAGACCATCAGACGCTTCCAAGAGAGGTTAGTCATGCATAAATGCTCCATCAAACATGCTGCCACTGTAGTTGACAGATGAGATGCTCCAATGTAATTAAAGGACTGGTGTTCACCCCTTGACGCGTTTCGTCTGGAGACTCCAGACTTTCTCAAAGCGAAATCTTTTTCTGAATGTGGTCATAAGCTTAATGATATGAAATGCATGCCTATAGCTCAGATTCCGCTCCTTAGAAGGGGTGGCAACATGGAACTTTTGTTGCTTCAAAAAGTATCTAAATTGATTTATTTATTTAATTCAATGACCCATTAACGGGCTTAATGAGGAGCTTAATCTGCATTGTTTTCTATTAATGTATTACTTATTTTATATGTTATCGTTGTTTCATTGATATATTTTAAGTTTGTTTTTTTATACTACATCTGCGTCTCCAAATATGTTGCTTAGTCTCGACGCCGAAAAGGCCTTCGACCAGATCTCATGGCCCCATTTGCAGGAAATCTTTATTTACAGAGAATTTGGGGAGGAGTTTGCTAAATTTATAGAATTTATTTATACTTCACCAAGCACTAAACTCATTAAATGGCTGTAGAGGAGATGAAATTCATATGTCCAGGGGGACTAGGCAGGGTTGTCCTCTCTCTCTCCTCTGTTATTCAATCTGGCCTTGGATCCACTACTAAGAAAACTTCAGCAAGATATGGAGATTAGGGGTATCAGGATAGGAGATAGTGTTATCAAGATCACTGCCTTTGCAGATGATCTGCTGCTTTATATCTCGGACCCAGTCAAATCTTTGCCGTTAATATTTAGTACGATACAGGACTTTGGCCAAATCTCTGGATTTGTAATCAACCGAAATAAATCTGTAGCTCTCTGGCTCGGCATCTCCTCCCGTCCTAGTTGGCATAGTCAGTACCAAATTAAATGGGCCAGCCAGTCTATAACATTTTTGGGAATTTGCCTTTCAAAAAATTATCACACATTATATGAAGATAATTTGAGAAAGTTGATTATAGAAGCCCAGAGGAGTATAAATAGATGGCATAACCTCCCCTTATCCTTCTCTGGCCGGGCCAACTTAATAAAAATTATAGTTTTCCCTAAACTCTTATATCCCCTACAAATGCTACCGGTTCTGTTGACCCCAAACGATGAGAAATTATTAAATAAGGCCTTTCGCCATTTTATATGGGAAGGCAAAAGGTCTAGAGTAGCGTTGCCCAAGCTTCAGCAGCATCGTTTAAATGGAGGTCTTAACGTCCCCAACATAAGGTATTATAGCTTGGCTAGTAACATCAGGTTTATACGGGATTGGTTACATAGCTCGGAATACTACACCAACACCAGACTTGAACAATCATTCCTGACAAAATGCTCACTCACTTCTTTCCTACACTGTAAGCGGGCAGACCTGTCCCAGGATATCCAGGATAATCCGCTATTAATGTCTGCCTGGTCCACCTGGAAATATGTTAGGAAACGTAAAGGGATAAGTGGTCAATACTCTCTTTTTCTGATGCTCCTACATAATTCCGCATTCCAAAATGGAGAAGCAACGTTCCCATTCACCAGATGGCCCTCACATCAAATAAAAAATATCCGCGATTTGACATTCCCTCACACGAAATCCTTAAAAAATTATGCACAAATCCGGGAGACTCATGCATTACACCCGCAAGGTTACCCAAGAATTTAACAACCTTGATTGGTGAATGATTTTGACAGGCTACTCGCAAATCCTCTGAAGCAAAGGGGTACTATTTCACTACATTATAGTGCAATATTTTGGACTACTCCAGTATCCAAACTGGTCTCTCATGTTGGTTATCGATTTTTCCCCATTTAGCAGTAGACCAAATTCTGAACACGTTGAAATACTCCTATAATGTACTTAAGGCTAATACATATAGAGAGATGCAGTTGCTTGTCTTTCACAGAGGTTATCTATCTCCTGAAAGAAGATTTTTGATGGGTATCGCGGAAAACGCGGACTGTATCAAATGTGGGTGGCCAAATGCGACCTTAGTACACTGTCTTTGGGAATGCCCTCAAGTGCGCACGTTCTGGAAACAGGTACAGCGTTTTGTCTCTACACGATTGGTGGAGGCAGTACCGCTTACACCTGAATGGGCAATATTGGGATACTTAAATCAAGATATCAAACTAAATAAAGCTGAAAAACAAATGCTTACAATAGTTTCAGCAGTAGCGCGCAAGTGTATTTTGCAAAAGTGGATACAACCTAGACCTCCAAATATTGCACTTTTCAAAGAAAAAATGTACTATTTGTTTAGGATGGAGTGGTTGGAGGCCTCCTTGACTAAAGAAAGGTCATTTAAAAATCTATTCATGCTATGGGAAAAGTATATCTCTACCCTACCCTCATCCATACAACTGCAAATACATAATTGTTTTGGCTATGTGGCCTGGTATGAAACTAGACTGTTACTGGGGGACCCTCCTATCCCAAATGTAGAACCGTCCGATAACCTATACATTTCTGGACCAGGCAAGAGAAACGGAGGTGAAGATGGCTGAGAGGTCCAGGCCCGAGATCGACCTATTTCTGTGTTCTTTTACCATATTGTACATGCCTTAATATTGTGCTGCTATGTAATAACTGTACCAACATTGTTATTCGTACTATGTTACTTTGATTTGTTGAGATTGCTCCAATAAAGAAAGTTTAAAAAAAAAAAAAAACATTAATATTCAAAATGTAAACTATTTAATAGTTGTATGTGTTATGTAAATGTAAGAAATACTAACTGGTTAGTATTATTGTGTTTTTATTTACAGTCTCCAACAACATACAAAAGAAAACTGACAATTTTTATGATTAAGGATAAAAACATTTATTTTTAATGTTATAAAAAGGGCGTGCGCATGAAACAAACTAAAAAAAACCTCAGCTATGTTCCAATTCCTCACAGTATAAATATTCCTGCAGATTTCCGCTACTTTGTTTGTTTGTATCTTTATTAAATAGTGTTTTAGAAGCTGTATTGCTTTTTTGGAGTCACATGTCTGCCTTAAGGCATTTTCCAATGAATAAACTGTTTTAAATACGCTGGTGCAAAGAAAAGTAGTAAACTGACAATACGGATGCATGCGAATCAGCTAGTAAACGCCCCCAAAATGCATTAACATATTCAGACACGCCCCTTTTTTGCATACAAATAAACACAGGTTCGTAAGCTGGCGGAGGTGGATAAATGGCATCGCTTGCGCCTGCTTTACTGCAGAGAATGCGCTCCTTGAGCATGCACAGTGCGCAATTCCACTACTCATCCGTCTAAATTTTGCACGGATACGCAACTCTGAATCCAGGCCTAGGGCTAAGGGTGAAACCAGTGCAAGCATCGACCCGAGCCAAATCATGTTGAACTGCAAGCGAAGGCAAATTTAAGTTGAGAGGCGACGTTTCCTAGCTACACTCTGATTTTCAGATTAGACATAAATCTGTGTAGCAGTATGTGAAAATACTTTCCCTGCAGGCACAAGAATAAAAATTTTATTGCAGCCCTCACATTGCAACATGGTTGTGCTGAGGTTTACACTAGCATATAATAAAAGGTGTAACTGCAGCTCTAAATGTTCCCCGTGACCACGGACACAAAAACACATTTCCTCCTCCTGTCACGGAGCCGCTCCCTCCTTCTCTGCTTATGTGTTGTTTTTTTTCCATGCATCGCCATTCTTAGCTGGGACTTTGGAGAGTAAGGTAAGACTCATGGACGGTTACTGTGTTCTCTTACTCGAATTGCAAAAGTTTTTATGTGCACTCCCTGTACTTGTTACATCTTTTTTAACAAATATTAACGTCTGAGGCATGATAGGAGTGAGGGAATGCAGGCTACGCAATGCAACTATCACAGAGAGAGTGATCCTCAATTGGAAATGACGTTCACATGCATTACATTCAGTTTGTTGAGATACATTTGTTAGATTTTGTAAGTGTTCATTTTGAGTTCAATACATTTTTTTCACACCTGATTCCTTAGCGGTAAGTGGTTCCAACCTCTGTTCTAGCCCATTGTTGGTGTTAATGGTCATACTACATCCCAGTTAAATTAGGAAGGGGTGTGCACCAGGAGATCCCACCCTACCCTACCCTGCTCTGCTCACCCTGTGAAATGTTATTCAACATTCACCCTAAAATAGTGGTCAGAACGGCCATGTAAGAGAATGGACAGTAGTTTCAGCTTCCTGGTGTATGTGCTTTTCAGTAAAAAATATGAGGAGCCAAACTCAATTAAACCAGGTAGCTATGGTTAAATTACTTACACTGAATGTAAAGGGGCTGAATTCCCTGCTAAGAGATGACTAGCATTGGCTTGTCTTCATTCCCATAAAGCAGATATAGTGGCCCTTCAGGAAACGCATTTTCATTCTAGATCCCCTTCAAGGTTTACTAACCATAATTATCCCACTTGCCTCACCTCAAATGGCCCATTCAAAAAAAATGTTGTGGCTATATTGATCCACTCAAAAGTCCAATCTTAGCTGGTATCACAAACATTAGATAAAAAACGAGATGTATACTATAATTATAGGCAAGCTTGATTCCCGCTGGGTTACTATAGTATCGTTATATGCCCCTAACACCCACCAATTACCATTCCTCCGGCCCTGTTTGAACATGTTCAGGCTCTTAGAAAAAGTCACCTTATCCTACTACTAGATTTTAATTTAGTTCCTGACCCCAATTTGGATAGAACTAGACAGACAGGAGACACAATTGGGTCATGTGTAGGGGGTATTACACCCCGGAGAAAGGGATAACACCTTTTATTCCACCCCCACAAAACTTGCTCTCATATTGATTTAATCCTCTCTGATAAATGGACACTTCAGCACTTGATTTCTATTGACATCCTCCCGAGAGTGTGGGGGGACCATGCTCCAATAACCTGGAGATGGGACACTCAGAAATTAACTCCCCCTCCTCGCCCGTGGAGACTACCAAATGACATTCCCACTGATTTCCTAGCTAAGACGGAACTCACTGACACTTTATCAGACTACCTCCTACACAACACCCCAGACCAAACCATGGCTTTACCCACTTTGAAAGCTATGCTGAGAGGGGGGTTCATTAAGATAGGATCTAGGATCCATTGCCAAAATTCCCATGCTCTTATACAACTGTTCCTAAAACTGTCACAGTAAAACAGACGAGGAGACCTTATAACTTGAATGCACCTCGTATTATAAAGCCTTTCAGCTGGGCCACTTCAATAACTAGGTGAAGGCTGAAATAACAATGGTGTCAGTATGGTGTGTGGTCACTAGTTTATATACATGATGAGGTGATCACAAGGCTTTCGACCAGCTTTCAGCGGAATTTGGCTTCTTAATGTAATGTTCTATCAGTAGTTACAGCTGAGGCATGCTTTCTGGGTACAATTTAAGGAAGGGGACCCCGCTTTGAGAGTTTCTCCAGACAAAACATTGCTAAATGTTGCTCCTTTATGTGGTTACACCACTGTGTTATATACATAAGTTTGCGATTGTCACTTTTCTGGGATTAGCCATATTTGTAGATAAATGGATGAAAAACCATGATCTAATTGAGTAAAACTGAAAGCATCTCCTACAAACTCCTGTAAAACAGTGTATGACGGAACAAAGGCCTGATGCTCGGTGTCAGAGGTGCACCATGGTTGACCTACTGTACTCAGTGACCCGGTGTTCACACTTTCTGGAGGGCTGTATGGACCTGGAAATATCGCTGCCACTTTCCATAGAGAACACACTCACCAGACTGGTGTAAATATAGATATTTGCTCTCAGAAATCTGGTGAAAGGTGAATATTGCAGGAAGTGGACAGCGTCTTACTCTCCATGGGTGGGAGACTGGTTATCTTTGGTCAGAGACACATACATGATACATTTATCTCTGCTGCCCGAAAACCGCCGTCCAACCTCATGAAATCTGGTCCATCTGCACAGATTCATTGTACTTTAATGGTCCGGTTTGTGTGACCTCCTCCTTGGCCTGAATTGCCAGATCGCAATGATGGAATATTTAAATCTCTCTGTAAACACTTGCATCCCTTTTTGGTTCACAATGTATCCCAATCCCACCACTGATGTCTATATCCCCACAGACTTTGTGCAGCACTGCGTCAAACACATGCCAGTCGGCTTGCCCTCCCCATGCAGGGCCAAGTGATTAAGGTGGCACCAACATGGCAGGGATTCTGTTATTTGACTACAATCTCACCATTATTTTCCCTGCATTAATACAGGTCCAGTGTTACAACTGATGTAAGGAAGTTTGAGAACTTTTCCGAAGGGAAATAATAATTTTGTGTCTGGCGCTAGTTGGAAGGGTTAAAAGGGACCATCGCAAAAAGCAGCACAACAAGCGAGGGGAAACAACCCAAGCAAACAACAAAGAAATAGGGTTTTATTGGCGCTAGTATGGTAATAAGGATCAGATAAGCAAGTCAACACAAATATATAATAAACATTGTAAAAACCAACACAATTTAAAAGTTGCCAAGTAATTATTAAAAACACTTGCACTGAATATATTCTATATGCCGGCAGGCTCATATGAGGCATAATACTGCATCTGTGTATTAGCGTTATATTGAGATATATATATATACACATATATTTGTATTCAAAAGAAATAGTTTTCGAAGTTAAAAATACTCCTTGGTTTAATGTCAGATTACACTTTTTGTAGGATAATAGTCTTTCCGAGACTATATAATTTTTTTCTATCCATTTTTATTTTTTACATTTTCCAGTTTGTTTGCATTTTTGTTTCATGGATATAGAAGATAATTTCTCTTTTTGTGCTTCTCTTGAAAATCCAGTAAAAAGTAAATAACTGATTCAAATTCCAATCAGTTAATGACATAGATAATTAGTATTAATAGTAACCGTATGATGTCAACAATACAATAAAGAAATTATAATTAGAGTTTAAAAGTTTTATTTTTTCACCAATTTCACTCAGTTCTAATTCTGTTGGAGAGTAAAGACCAGATCTGGCAGTCCACACGGAAGAGGGGAGACTTTACCTGTGTTACACTGCCATAAGTCACTAGTGCAGATCTGTGAGACTGCTGGCCTGCATGGAAAGGTAAAACCCAACCCCTATTGTAAAATTTAAATGCTCCCCCCATCCCCCTGAGTTAAATCCTGTTGGATCTCCATCTTCAGTACACCTTGAGATTCATTGCAGAACATCTGACATGCACTTTTCCCGATATTCAGCTGAATTCTGCAAGCAGCTTGTGGAATTCATCTGACGTACAGTGCTCTGGATTCGGTCCTAAGACATTATTGAGAATGTCTAAGACCATTATAATAGTAATTATAATAGTATTGTCAAGACATTTTTTTATTACATATTGGTATGGGGGACAGCATGTACATATAATGGGATTTCCACCTTTCTGAATTTTGACTTCTGTGTGAATAGTTCTGCACACAAAACATGGGAGGTTATTTACCTGAATGAAATTTCAGATGTTGAGAAAGACCTGATCTCTGTTTAAACCATTTCCCACACTCAGGGCACAGAAAAGGCTTCTCGCCTGTATGAATTCTCTGATGTTCAAGATGTGATTTGTTATTACAGCATTTTTCACACTCAGAACATGAAAAAGGTTTCTCACCCGTATAAACGCTATGATGTGTACGAAGCGTGTTTAAAATATTTTCCACTCAGAGCATGGAAAAGTCTTCTTGTCTGAGTGAATCGTTTGATGACCAAGAAGATCTGATTTGTGTGTAAAACATTTCCCACACTCAGGACATGGATAACGTTTCTCACCCGTATGAATTCTTTGATGTACAATAAGATTGGATTTGTTTATAAAACATTTCCCACACTCAGAACATGGAAAAGGCTTCTCACCCGTATGAATTCTATAATGAACATGCAGATTGGATTTATGTGTAAAATGTTTCCCACACTCAGTACATGGATAAGGTTTCTCCCCTGTATGAATTTTCTGATGCACAACAAGTTGTGATTTTTCTGTAAAATATTTCCCACACTCTGAACATGGAAAAGGTTTCTCTCCTGTATGAATTCTCTGATGTCGCAAAAGATGTGATTTCCGTATAAAACACTTCCCACACTCAGTACATGGAAAAGGTTTCTCACCTGTATGAATTTTCTGATGTCGCAAAAGATCTGATTTCCGTGTAAAACTCTTAGCACATTCAGTACATGGATAAGGTTTCTCACCTGTATTAATTCTCTGATGTCTATAAAGATCTGTTTTCCGTGTAAAAGATTTACCAAACTCAAAACATGACAATACTTTATCAACCCCATCAGCCCTTCTATGTGTCAGAAAATCTGTTTTGTCAGCTAAATATCCATTATGATTGCAAAGATCAGGTGATATATCTGTCTCGGGACATACAAGAGGTACATTTACAGTAATTGCACGTGCTTCCGAAAAATCTTGTTGAGAGAATTCTATATTAAATTCTGAAGACGGAAATAAATTTTCCTCCAAGGTATTTCTGTTGCTGTTTTCCACTGCAAATTCAAAGGAAAATAATGGAAAAAATGTTTGTTATCAATGATGTGTAACTACAAACTAGTGGTGAGCAAATATGTGTTACAAATAACTCACTGTATTGCAAAAATAAGTGAAACAAGTATGACCTCCAGTGTTGTGTTCAAAGGACAGACAGATACAAATGGCATATTTTAGTGAGTAACCTTCAGCCCAATAATTAAAATAATTAACAAGATTATTCCCAACGGGAGCTTCATGGATATCTATTGAATATAACATTGCCCACACTTACAGCAAATAGTAAAACATATCTTGATAAGCCACTGGAGATTGAGGAGGTGGTTGACGCTATTTCCTCGTTTCCAAATAGAAAAGCCCCCGGAGTGGACGGACTTCCCATCGAGCTGTTTAAAAAGCATGCTGACTTCTTTGCCCCTAATTTACTTAAAATGTACAATGAGTTGCTGCATGACGGACTATTGGCACGGTCCATGTCAGAGGCGCTCATTGCTGTTATTCCTAAACCCGGGAAGAAACCCGCATGTGTTGACTTTTACTGACCCATTTTGCTTTTGAATACGGATGTCAAAATTCTTGCGAAAATTTTAGCGATAAGACTAAATAAAGTGATAGGTGAAGTTATTCACCCGGACCAAACCGGCTTTATGCCGGGTAAGTCAACGAATATAAATTTGCGGCGCCTCTTTTCTCACTTACAATTGGGCCATTTATCCTATGCGCAGCCAGTGGTGGTCTCGTTGGATGCGGCTAAGGCATTCGATTCCGTCGAATGGGGCTACCTCTGGGCTGTGCTGGAAAGGATGGGGTTTGGCGAGAATTTTATTGCTTGGCTTAAACTCTTGTACACAGCGCCTGTGGCCAGGGTGATGGTAAACGGTTATACATCTGAGTCTTTCCCACTGCATAGAGGCACGAGGCAGGGGTGTCCACTCTCTCCTGCATTGTTTGCCTTAGCGATTGAGCCACTGGCTGTCGCTATTAGGCATGACCCTGATATTAAGGGACTTATGACTGGCGGGTGTGAGGAGAGAGTGGCGCTCTACGCAGACGATATTCTTTTGTTTCTGGCTGACCCTAACAACTCAATAGCAGCGCTACTTGGCGTGGTTGAAAGCTTTGGCAGTTACTCTGGACTATATATTAATTGGGAAAAATCGCATGTCCTCCCGATTCGTGGCGATCCCCCAACGACTTCTCCTTTTCCCCCGCTGCAATGGGCCCGTCAGATTAAATATTTGGGTATCCAGGTTACAAATAGCATGAAAGATTTTATGTCACTAAATTTGTCTCCGCAGTTGGAATATGTGCAGCATAGAATTGGTGTATGGCGGAGGCTCCCCCTATCTGTTATGGGTAGGGTTAGTCTGGTAAAAATGGTTGTTCAACCTAAGCTGTTATATGTGTTGGCGAACTCTCCGGTATATATCTCCAATAGCTTCTTTGTACGAGTGCGTAGCTATATTACTTCCTTGATTTGGGCGGGTAAGAGGGCTCGCCTCAGTTTTAGCACGTTGTGTAGATCGCGGATTTCTGGAGGTATGGCGCTCCCCAATATGCAGCTGTACTACTGGGCTGCCCAACTTGCGCTGCTCAAGGATTGGGTCACTGACTCCTCACATGGTGATTTACACTGGTCTCTGGTGGATCAGGCAGGGCAGGGGCACACGCCGCACCAATGCCTTTTGGCGGGGCGGTACCCAAGGACAGTTGCGGGTATTGTTAATCAAGCTAAGCTCATCTGGAATAGGGCATGGATCTTCCTGGGGGAGAAGGGATTTGATAATGGGGCCCCTCTGTGGTGCAATAGACGGCTGTCGGAGTTGTTGTCTCTTGAGGGGATAGCGATGTGGAGAAGATACGAGGTAGTTGCGCTAGGACAGATATACCAAAATAATGTGTTAAAGTCATTTGAGCAGCTTGGAGAACAATATTGTATACCAAATGTGTTCTTCTTCCATTACCTTCAGTTGCGTCATGCCCTATCAGCTCAATTTGCAGAAGGTAGTGAGGTTGAGATAATCCCCTCCCAGCTAAAGGGTATGTTGCAGACGTTGGGATATAGACGACTCATCTCCTATATATATTCCTATCTTCTCACAAGTCCGCAGGGCAGTGACTTGCCCTCATTAAAACGTCATTGGGAAGAGAATTTGGGGGTGCTGGAGGATGAGGAATGGGGCGTGCTTCTTGCTAGTTCCTATAAATGTTCGTCGTCCTACAGATACCAACAAATACAAATCTATATAATACATCGATGCTACTTGTACCCGCAACTGTTATCTAGATATGACCCGCAGGTCTCTTCCAGATGTCCTAAATGTGGGGGGGAGGCGTGTTCCTTCTATCATCTTCTGTGGGAGTGCCCTCTGGTTCAAAACTTTTGGGGGAGGGTTAGGAGGTGTATTGCTTGTACGGGAGTAAGGTGTTCCCTGGATTCTCCTAAAGTATGTTTATTTGGTTTGCAATTGGAGGATGTAGTGGGCAGAAGTCTGCGGCAATATATTAACAGTCTATGTTTGATGGCTAAAGTGTGTCTGGCAAGGAACTGGATGGCGTCTGCGGCTCCCTCTTTGATGGAATGGATGAGAGCAGTGCAGTCCACCTTAGATCATGAGAAGTATGTGTATGAGCAGCGTGGCGCTAAACTTAAATATGATAAAAATGAAGAAATCTGGGCACGATGGCACGAGTCAGAGTATGTTACCAACAAGTTAACAAATTAGTGCATGAAACAAGAGTATCTAGCATGTATAGAATCTTGATATTCTTAGGGGATGCATAGGAAATCGTGTATTGAGAGTATGTTGGGGTAGATGTAGAATTTAGTTTTAGTTTCAATCAAAAATCAAAATGCATGCCAAACAGGGTTACGGCAACAAGAACAACATTTACTGAGATTGTTGGGATGTCATCTATTTTAGTGTGTATTAAAGAGAAACCAAGCATACTTGATGTCCTGGTTAGTTTAACTATGTTCTGTTTTCTGTTGCTTTACATGGTGGAGGTCTAAATGATGCATGTGAATGTACCTCTGTTGTGAATTCTTAATGAGAGCTCGTTTATTACATGTATCAGCGATTGTTATTTGTC
>WWET01010230.1:2254-14942 GCA_011038615.1 Limnodynastes dumerilii
GCGCTGCATGATTACAAGTGTAACCATGTTGTGCTGATAGAATTACAAGGATCAGCTTTGCTGATCCTTGTAGTTCCATCAGTACAGCATGGCTAAGGCTTGCATGTTTTTTTCTATCTCATGCGATTTGCCGCGATTTGCTCAAGGGCTAATCGCGGTGGTTTTCTAATGAAAATCACCGCGATTTAGCCCTTTAAAAAAATCGCGTTTTAATGAATTCCAAAAAAATGTAATACAAAAATGAATGAGGCCCTTAGACCCGGCTAAAAAGAAGGGGTTTGCGGCTCCACTGCACAGCGGTGACCTGGGAAATCCCGGGTCACCGCTGTCAGTGTGAACAGGCAGTCCGGCGTGTCCCTGCAAATTCCCAGGGTTTGAAAACCCTGGGGATTTGCAGGGCTGGTATTCTGAACGTGGTATTATTCAGTAGTATTGTAAATATAACAGCTACCTTTTGCTGCTACCCCTCTAAAAATAAATCCAATTTTGCAGAAAGATGAATGAATTTTTTAAATCATAAAATTGTCATATGTTTAGTGGGTGAAGATTACAATTTCTATTAATATATCTTCAATTATTATTGAAGTTTAAGATTATTATTATTTTTTAAATATATCTGAAAGACTTTATAAAATAGTGTGTGTATTTAATTTACTTGTGGTTATTAGAGATAAGCGCCGACCCTGAAATGTTTTGACTCTGGTTTTGTATATTTATGAAAAATTTATTAAATCAATTCCTAGGGCCAGATTTACTAAGCTGCGGGTTTGGAAAAGTTAACATGTCAATAGCAACCAATAAGATTCTAGCTCTCACTTTCCTATTACATACTAGAGAATGTCAGCTAAAATCTGTTTGCTTGGTTAAGATCTCCACTTTTCCAAACCAGCAGCTTAGTAAAACAGGCCCCTAGAGTATTATTGACATCAATAACATTTATTTCCTGTCATTTCCAAATAAATTTCAGCAGTACGCATATACGCATATACGCAATCTACGTATCGAAGCGATATGCAGATTACATACAATAGCTACTACGCATGCGCAGTAGCTACTGTTTATTGAAGTACGTCTGTCTATGGAAGATTAATGTAGTTCTGGATCCGGCCCAATGTAAGTAATGTAAATTTGTGGAAGCAAGGAAAAGGCCAATAAAGTGAATAAGAAATAGAAATACGTTTTGTGGACCTCTGTATAAACGATTCATCATTTGACATGCGTGAAAATCTATTGTGATTTTCTGTTGTATTAGAAGAATTATTATGAAAAAGCTCAGGTTTGGTACTATTGTGTGGTCTTTTAACTTCCTCATCAGGACATCATGCTGATCTACTGGCTGAACCTGTATCAAAGCTGTATCTAGTGGCTCCCAGAGAAATGTTTTTTTCTGAAATGTTTATAAAATGTTTTATTTTAAGATTCTGTTTCAATCATAATGCTACAATTCTGGTGATTTTTGTCACTCCGGTCCCTAGGAAAACCTAGGATCACCACCAAATATATAGCGCAAGTTCATACTTACCTCTTTAGTTTTTAATGTTCTACCCAAAGGATTGTGGTCATGATTTCTCCCCTGAGTCTAAAGATTTTGATCTGGTATTATTTTATGATTCCATTTAATTTGGTTTAAGGATATTTCTTTTGTTTAGTTTGCTTTGTTTAAAAAGACTCACTGTGGACATTGTAAACATTTTAAACAGTTTGGAGCTGATCCACACAACTTTGGATAGGATGTAGGAAAAAGGGACAGACATGTCCCTCCCACAGTCAAAGCCTAAGGGCAGAGGGTGATTGTGTTGTCGAAGAAAGTTAGCACCAATTTATACCACTACAGTCTTTAGAATTGTCCTTTGGACCTCCAACCTGCACGGCACATATAGACAATATATGGTATCATGTACCAAGCTACCTCAATCTTGTGAGCTGTGAGGTGGTCCAATAAACACCTTATGGTTGAATCAGTTATTAAGTTTATTATTACATATTGCAAATGATAAAATAATAAAAATAACAATAATAATACAACAATTATGAATAATCATAAACGAAGATATTCTGTTAAGAACAATGGGGTAGATCCAGAACTCCGCTTGCAATCTGTTTACTAGTGTAGCGTATTTACGTGAGCTTACCTTCTATGCACTCCCCTTGCATGTACGTACTTTGGCCGCTTTACGCTTTCTGAACCCTACCTTAACTTTTGGCAGCGTAACCACTCTGATCCGCTCATGCACGTAGAGGCTGTCCACAGCTATGCCGCTAAGCACACCCATACTTTACTATTAAAATGCCAAAACCCGCCTTTGAAGCGTAATTTTGGGTGTCGTAAGGCTGGCACGCCCCCTCGAACGTATTTACACAACTGATACGTGAAAGGCCCTTATGCTCAGAGTTACGTTACGTGTCATCTGTCGTGCGCATGCTCAGTACGTACCAAATCGCGTTTACGCCAGGTGTAAATATGCACGGAGATGATGTTTTGGATCTATCCCAATGGGCTTAAGTTTAACACTGGTAAACATCCTCAATGTTTAAGTTGTTATTGTCTTCATCATTATCTTCACAACTGTTTATAATCATCGCACAATATTAATTCATCCCCACCAATCGCTTACAAGGTTCCTGGTTGATCTTTTCGAGTACACATACTGGAGGATGGGCATGTTAAACACTGGATTGCTAAGGTAACATTCGCCCCTCCCAACTTGATAGCCTGCTGTTGTTTATTAATCTCCTTTGATGAACAATTACCACCAGTAACAGCAGCCCTTTTACTCGTGGCTTCCTAAAGGGAGTGAGTTTGTCCTAGAAAAACAGATGCAGGACTACCCCTAGTTGCTAATGAGTAGGAGGCAGAGGAAGAAGGTGTTGCTTGTGGAGATTTCTTGTGCTGGAAACTCTCATTTGGGGGAAAATATTTCCACACAGAAGAGGTAGATTTCTTGTGTCTATGCCCAATCAGGACACAGTGCATATGCCTGGTACAAATTATTGCCTCTGATGTATGAATTTCTTTGACAAAAAAGCATCATCCTCCAAAGTATTAACTTGTATTTCTACAACAACATAATTATCGTTATTAGTGTCAGATCCAATGATCTCACTCATCCTGTTGCACTTTTCCAAGTTCCACAATGGCATCCTCTATTTCTAGGTCTGCAAAGCATCATTACTTTTACTACTGCTCATCCGCTATGAAATGAGGGAAAAAGGATTGTAGTGTCTGAATCAGAAATATCTCACACACATTATTTGGGAACTCCCAATTTCTTCTTGGTGCTTAGTGTTCATTTTAGGCATGAATTAGTTTGCTTTAGAAGCGACAGAAGATAGATGCCTGTGTTTGTCAATGGCTTTTGCACTAGGCATTCCAGTGTGTGTAACGGTACTAGTAGGAACAGTGCACGCAAATATAGGCCGTGGTCTGAGCCTTTCTTGCGACTTTCTATGTTATTGTCCGTGCTAACTTTTCCACTTATAACTTGTGCTGAAGTTTTAGAACCAGTGGATACTAACTTGTTTATCGAGTTATCTTGCTTATGGAGTTATCTTTTTCATGGAGTGCCCTGTCTTACTCCTTCTAATCACAGGACTATTTTCAATAGTACATATTGAAGAAAAAATATTACTGGCAGTACCAGAACTTGTACTGGGAAGCTCGTGTTCTGTATACTGCTCCATTAGGAATTTTATATGGCAACACAAAAAATAACAAAACAGGAAACTATTCAAATTGTTACCGGCGGATATGTCTGGCTAGGAAGAAATCTGCTTTTAAACAGGATATTAATTAAATAGAATTATGATGATATGCCTTGTATGATATAATGTAATTTGCACTGTACACAGTATGTACCACCTCCATCTAATACCCCAAATAATAATGTAACCCGTTCTAAATTTCACATGTGACACGCCACACTATTAGTGACCGGCTAGGAAAAATTCTGCTTTAAAATAGTAATTAATCAAACGTACCACCTCCACCAAACACCCAAAATATGTGACACATTCTAAATGTTGCACCTAATACATCACATGATTAGTAAATAGCTCGAAAAATTCAGCTTTAGAACAGTAATTCATCTTTGGACAACTTAAAAAAAAATGACAGCGTTTAATGAATTTTTAGGGTTGAAAACCTTACTAAGGAATTTAAGTTGTACACTCTAGTAGAGCAGAAGTTAATATAAATTTACAAGGCACACCAAAATGATATGCCTTGTACAATCTATTTTATTGTACCCACTGTACCACCTCCTTAACATTGTGCAATGTGCACCTATAATATTTTATTAAATAAAAAATGAGAGCCCTAATAAGGGCTGTTGGTTACTATTTTTATACCAGAGCAGGTGAATAATAATAACAAAACTGCTGCCAAATTATGAGAGATTTCTTTCTGTGGAATCCAAACCTGATAGATGTGATCCGCACACATACGTATGGGCAACACGTATTTACGCAGCTAAGCACGCCCATACTATACACTTTAAATACAAACCCCCGCCTACATAAAGTATTTCAGACGTATTTTGGACTCACGTAAAATTGGCACGCCCACACGTAAGGATTTACTTGACATATGAAATATGACGGTGACCCAAAGTCATGTCGGGGGTTTCTGAACTTATGCTTATTGCACTTTGAACTCCAACCTGAGAACTTTCGTTCTGATAAAGTTAAAATAGCGTACATCATTTCGCTACTCTCTGGTCAAGCCTTGAACTGGGTATCTCCACTCCTTGAAAAAGGTGATCCCCTTCTGGCCAATTTGAAAGAATTCCTGGAAACCTTCTGGATAATCTTTGACACGCCTGGTCGCTCTACTTTAGCTGCCACTGACATATTACATCTTCAACAACGAGAACTTACTGTTGGACAATATGTGGTTCAATTTCGGACACTTGCCTCCGAGCTAACTTGGGGTGAAGACGTTTTGATATCTGTCTTCTGGAATGGTCTTGCTGACCGCATCATGGACAATCTAATTTCCTCCCATTTGCCTGGTTCTCTCAATCATTTGATAACCACCTGCATCCGAGTAGATGTTCGCTACCGAGAAAGGGCTTCCGAAAGGAGGGAGGCTTCCCGTCCAAATGTCACCATGTCCTCTCGTCCCAGGAACCCAACTCCACCCCCTGAAGAGCCCATGCAATTGGGTCGATCTAAACTAACTGCTCAAGAACGTCAGCGGAGCGCTAAGGAAAATTTATGTTTTTATTGTGGAGAATCCGGTCATCTCCGTCTTCAATGTACCAAACGCCCAGGAAATGGCCGCTCCTAACCCCTACGGAGGAAAAGAAGTTAGGAGTACCTTTGCGATCCTCCGCCTCTAGAGACTGTACGTTGCCCGTGATTCTCATCATTAACTTCACGGAAACACCTTTAACTGCCCTTCTTGACTCTGGGGCCACTGAAAATTTTATTTGTAAAGACATCATCGAGAGACTGGGGATCATCACTGAGAGGATCGCCACACCAACATATCTCACGGCAGTAGATGGCAGTCGAATTCCTGGTGGGACTATCACCCACCGAACAGCCGCTATCAAGTTCCGGACAGGTATTCTTCATGAAGAGACCATCCCGTTTTTAGTGCTTTCATCAGCCAGTTTCTCCATCATAGTGGGGTTACCCTGGATCCAAGTACATAATCCCCACATAGACTGGTCTTCTTCTCAAATTGTTTGTTGGGGGAAAAAATGTTTCCAGAGCTGTCTAACCCGGGTAATTCCACAACGCCACACCAAGCCTGTCTCCAATTCTGTCATTCCTGTCCACTATCAAGACCTTCAGGACGTCTTCAGTAAACAGTCTGCAGAAACCTTGCTGCCTCACCATCCTTGGGACTGTTCCATCGATCTGATACCTGGTACTTCGCCTCCCGGAGGTTGAACCTACCCCTTATCAATTCCCGAGACCCAATCAATGACGGAATACATTTATGACAATCCAGGGGTTTCATCCGCCCCTCTTCTTCTCCTGCTGGGGCAGGATTTTTTTTTGTCAAGAAGAAGGACGGGGGTTTCCGCCCCTGCATCGATTATCGAGGCTTGAACAATATCACCATTAAAAAATCACTATCCTCTACCACTGATCTCGGAGATGTTCGACCGTATCAAGGGCTCTACAGTATTTACTAAACTGGACCTGAGAGGCGCATACAATCTGATCAGGATTAAAAGTGGGGATGAATGGAAGACAGCTTTCAACACACGGGATGGCCATTATGAATATCTGGTAATGCCTTTTGGCCTGAGCAATGCCCCCGCTGTTTTCCAGAGTTTTGTCAATGAAATTTTCCGAGATCTTCAGAACAAACCAGTGGTAGTGTATCTGGACGATATTTTGATTTTTCTCAAGACCTGACTACTCACCGGATCATGGACGAGAAGTACTGTCACTTCTACGAAAGAATCGTCTGTTCTGCAAGCTGGAGAAATGCACATTTGAGACTGAGAGCATTCCCTTTCTAGAATTCATTCTCTCTGGTAACCAGATTCAAATGGATCCCGCGAAAGTGCAAGCTATCTTAGACTGGCCTCAACCTACCATCTTGAGAGGCATCCAGAGATTCATCGGGTTTGCAAATTTCTATAGACGGTTTGTACGGGACTACTCAACCATTCTTGCACCTATATCATCCCTGACTCGCAAAGGCTCCAATACTGCGAAATGGCCTGTAGATAGCCAACAGGCATTTCAGCGGTTAAAAGAGGCCTTTGTCACAGCCCCAGTACTCCGATAACCAGATATCACTCTACCTTTCTTCCTAGAGGTAGATGCTTCTTCTGAAGGTACTGGAGCCGTCTTGTCCCAGAAGTTTTCCGATGGCCAAATCCATCCTTGCAGTTTCTTTTCCAGAAAGTTCCTTCCGGCCGAAAGGAACTATGCCATCGGAGAAAAGGAACTTCTCGCCATGAAACTTGCCTTGGAGTAATGGCGGTATCTACTTAAAGGAGCAGCTCATCCTGTGACAGTCTTCACCGAACACAAGAACCTGCTCTACTTCAAGACAGCTCAATGTGTCAATCCACGTCAGGCACGCTTCAATCTTCAGCTTCGCTTCCGCCCGGGAAACAAGAATCGCAAGGCAGATGCCCTATCAAGGTTATTCTCTCCGGACGGTTCTGAGAAAAAAGAAGATCACTTCATCTTGAATCCTGTTTCAATTGCCACAACCCACTCCATTCCTGTCGGCAAGACCTTTGTTTCTGTCGCTCTTAGGAAGAGACTTTTGCACTGGTCCCATGCCTCCAAGTTCTCGGGACACGTGGGTATCACCAAGACATTCGTCTCCTGAGAATATTGGTGGCCCTCTCTCCGTGAGGATGTCAAAGATTATATAGCGGCTTGTGCACAATGTGCACAACATAAAATTTCTCGGAAGGCACCTTCAGGCACTCTTCAACCTCTACCGGTTCCTAAAGCTCCATGGACCCATATTTCTATGGACTTTGTTACTGACTTACCTGTTTGCAATCAATTCAACACTATTTGGGTGGTGGTGGACCGATTCTCTAAAATGGCCCATTTCATACCACTCAAAGGACTTCCGTCTGCACCTGTCCTAGCTCAACTGTTCATATCCCACATCTTCCATCTCCATGGATGCCCAGAGGAAATTGTATCGGACAGATGGGGCCAATTCACGGCTCGTTTCTGGCGAGCACTCTGCAAAAGCCTTCAGATTGATTTGAAATTTTCCACTGCCTACCATCCACAGACGAATGGACAGACCGAACGAGTTAACCAGGACCTGGACACTTTCATTCGTCTGTATGGCTCCTCATCTCAGGATGATTGGGTGACTCTCCTACCATGGGCAGAGTTCCTGATCCAGTCCTGGTAACCTCTGATCCTGATCCAGTCCTGGTAACCTCTGATCCTGATCCAGTCCTGGTAACCTCTGATCCTGATCCAGTCCTGGTAACCTCTGATCCTGATCCAGTCCTGGTAACCTCTGATCCTGATCCAGTCCTGGTAACCTCTGATCCTGATCCAGTCCTGGTAACCTCTGATCCTGATCCAGTCCTGGTAACCTCTGATCCTGATCCAGTCCTGGTAACCTCTGATCCTGATCCAGTCCTGGTAACCTCTGATCCTGATCCAGTCCTGGTAACCTCTGATCCTGATCCAGTCCTGGTAACCTCTGATCCTGATCCAGTCCTGGTAACCTCTGATCCTGATCCAGTCCTGGTAACCTCTGATCCTGATCCAGTCCTGGTAACCTCTGATCCTGATCCAGTCCTGGTAACCTCTGATCCTGATCCAGTCCTGGTAACCTCTGATCCTGATCCAGTCCTGGTAACCTCTGATCCTGATCCAGTCCTGGTAACCTCTGATCCTGATCCAGTCCTGGTAACCTCTGATCCTGATCCAGTCCTGGTAACCTCTGATCCTGATCCAGTCCTGGTAACCTCTGATCCTGATCCAGTCCTGGTAACCTCTGATCCTGATCCAGTCCTGGTAACCTCTGATCCTGATCCAGTCCTGGTAACCTCTGATCCTGATCCAGTCCTGGTAACCTCTGATCCTGATCCAGTCCTGGTAACCTCTGATCCTGATCCAGTCCTGGTAACCTCTGATCCTGATCCAGTCCTGGTAACCTCTGATCCTGATCCAGTCCTGGTAACCTCTGATCCTGATCCAGTCCTGGTAACCTCTGATCCTGATCCAGTCCTGGTAACCTCTGATCCTGATCCAGTCCTGGTAACCTCTGATCCTGATCCAGTCCTGGTAACCTCTGATCCTGATCCAGTCCTGGTAACCTCTGATCCTGATCCAGTCCTGGTAACCTCTGATCCTGATCCAGTCCTGGTGATCCTGTGCCTGAGCCTGATCCTGATCCAGCCCTGGTGATCCCGTGCTTGAGCCTGATCCTGATCCAGTCCTGGTGATCCTGTGCCTGAGCCTGATCCTGATCCAGTCCTGGTGATCCTGAGCCTGTGCCTGATCCTGATCCAGTCCTGGTGATCCTGAGCCTGTGCCTGATCCTGATCCAGTCCTGGTGATCCTGAGCCTGAGCCTGATCCTGATTCCCTGGTGATCCTGTGCCTGTGCCTGATCCTGATCCAGTCCTGGTGATCCTGAGCCTGAGCCTGATCCTGATTCAGTCCTGGTGATCCTGAGCCTGATCCTGATCCAGTCCTGGTGATCTTGAGCCTGATCGGGATTCAGTCCTGGTAATCCTGCTGATCCTGATCCAGTCCTGGTAATCCTGCTGATCCTGATCCTGACCCAGTCCTGGTGATACACCTCATCACGCCAATCCGGCACACCTCGTCCCGCCAAACCGGCGCATCTCATCACGCCATTCCGGCGCACCTCATCACGCCATCCCGGCGCACCTCTTCCCGCCAAGCCAACGCATCTCATCACGCCATTCCAGCACACCTCCCCACGCCATACTGGCGCACCTCGTCACGCCAAACCAGCGCACCTCGTCACGCCAAACCGGCGCACCTCGTCGCGCCAAACCGGCGCACCTCGTCAAGCCATCCGGCGCATTTCGTCACGCTAACTTGGCATACCTTGACACGCCCTCCCGGCGTACCATTATTCGGACTTCCGGTATTACTACCGTTGGACATTTCCTTTCCAATTTCAACCATTGTTCATTGCTCTGTATTCCTTGCGACAGAGTTACATTAAACCCGCTTGTTTTCAATTTGCACCAGCTCGTCCAATTACTCCCATGGTACCCGACACGGATTCACAAAATCCTCTAGCCGTGACAAAAAAAACACATGAATATAATATAAAGAAATATAACAAGGCCAAAAAATACCTTTATAGAAACCATTTTGATAAGTTTGGTACAATCTGAAATATTTCAAGTACACGGAGGAATAGAAATTAATCACAAGGTTCACATTGGAAATTAACTGTAAAATATATAAAAAGATGAAGGGATTATTGTAGTGCAGTGATGTCTATGTTGATATTTTCTGGGTCAGGGGAAGAAGGCATAATCCAGCAGTGTCTCTCTAACTAATCTAAACTACCTAGTGCCTACTTGGAGTTATTTCTCAGTTTAAAATATATGATGCCACTAGGTGATCTGTAGTGCAATGAATAAGCATTCTCTCTCTATGTACAGCAGGAGAGAGACAGGTTCTACCCACTCACTTATTGTAAACAAAGCCTGTGTTCTGTGCGCTGCTGCTGCATGGCAAGAAGAAGAGAGAGGGAGAGAAATGGAATTGGGGAATTGAAAGAGGAGACAGAGGTGAGTGAGTGTTTACTGGGTTTGATGCTAGTTAAGTGTAAACTGTGGCTGGGTGGGTGGGCTAATAATTAAATATAGTAAATTAGTGTGGTATAAAGGTGTGTTAACTTAATGTAAACAAAAAGCAGGGAGTTATCTTAGTGTTAACTTAGTACCAACTGCAGATGAGGAGGTTAATTAAGTATGATATGGGGTTGAGAGTTAATTCAGTCTGAACAATATGTGTGTCATTAAGTGTTAACTGGGAAAAGAGGAGTTCATTTAGTATGAACTGGGTACAAAGGGGTTTATTGAATTTAAAGTCTCTTATATGGGTCTAGTATGAGATTTCAACAGTCAAAATGCCAAGATCTGCAAACTTAATGTAATGCAGGCGATTTGTAAAACACCTTCAGAAATGTAATAATACATATAATATGTATGTAAAACTAGCATAATACTCAACTGTCGATGTTCTGACCTGTCAACAATTTGACCTGTCATCATTTTGACTGTTAATATAAAACAATATAAAAAAAATTGTGATCCTTGCATTTTTATAAAGATTTTTTCAGCGAATAAACCACGTTTTTTCAATGCAGTCGGTTTATTGAAAAGGAAAAAGAAACCTTGATATTTTTTAAGCAAAGAGAGAACAAAGGTGAGCGCAGGAGATTTTCTGTCATACTGTTTGTTGCCAAAGGGTGTTGCACTTCGGTCTCTTTCCTCTGTTCTGCATGTCCAGTGGAGGACCCGGAAGTACGCCTGCAAGAAAGGACGCCTGGAAGGTTGTGAGCAACAAAATTCCAAGTGTCGTTCTGGAAAGAAAAGGTTGAATTATGGGCTGCTAACAAAGAAGGAAAAGTGTGAGTACCTGCCTTTCCTTATAAATTTACTGAATACTTATCTGACTGCACAAGATTCTGTGTCATTTTTCCGAGGGAGTGCACTGTGAGGGACCGGTGGATGAATATAAGGGAGGGTTAAAAGGAGAGAAAAGGATGGACTTCACAACATCCTGGGAGCTAGAATAAACTACATGCTTGAAACCAAGGAGGAAAAGTGTGAGTAGGATTTCATTATCCCTACATTTAACCCATATTGGTCAGGCTGCACAGGAGAGTCTTGTTGTTTGTGTTTTGTCCTGAGGGGTAAAGTTCAGGTGAAAAGGAAAGAGAGGAGAAGAACTCTGGAGGATAAGAGGAGAATTTGAAAAATATCTACAAGGTGGATAATGCATATGTGGACACATTTGAACTATATCACAGTGGACTAGTTGAGATCACGGGGGGGCGTAAGAAACATACCTGGGTACCTGTATTGATCCTCTTTTGGGGGTCTTTATTGTTTTATATTGTCCTTTCCACTGTTTGTCATGTTAAACAGTGGTGAAAGGGGTTTTTGGTCTCCCCTTGACCCAGGTGTTCTAGCTGACTTAGGGATTAGTGTGTTTTCTTACCATATTTATCATTTTGACTGTTGACATAACAACCGGCAAGGTCTTGTATTCCAAACCTATGGATCACTCCATTGCTGATGCATACCAACTGCTGATAAGACACAAAGCTAGACAGAGAAGTTTTCAGGCAAGACATTGTTATAATTTATTCATTGCTGGTTTTCAATTTATATTTGGTACGCATATTTTAAGGAGTTTCTAAGTAAACTGATATTTTACTTAATTATGCTATAGCTTTGTCCTTTTTGTTTTTATATTGAGAATCCTGAGATGGAAGTGTGAATGCAACTATTCTCAGATTCCAATTCCTACATAGACTCTTCCAGTTTACATTACATAAATTGGCTTAATAACATGCCTTTTGGCCATTATAGAAGTTTTAAAATGTATTGCACAGAGGAAACTATTTGGAGCGTACAATTTACTGGAAATTAGACAATTTGTTAAAAAGACATTTTTCACAAAGAAAAAAGCAGGTGTTGCTGGACCATTAGATATACACAAATTTTGGTATTGAAAATATATTAATATCTAGGACCGTATGCCATCTTAGAGAAAACTGTTTTTAATTGTGCTAAAGGACATCCTATGTTAATTAGGTCTTTTCATGTTGTGACCAAAACACTTTTTGGCCTAAGGGCACAGTGAGGAGCATTAGCCTTCCCCTTGTATCTTGAAAGATATAGGAACTACGTTTTGAAATAACTAAATTGGTATAAATTGGGTTAAGTCCAAACTGTGTTAAAGTCCAGTATGTAGGAACTAAATATATCCTGATGGTTAATATTGTCTGTAAGATCCCAGATGTTGTGGGGCCTGTAGGGGTGGGGAGCAGGTTTTACTCATATAGGGGCTGATCCAGGGGCAGATGTTGCCCGGCGTCGCTACATCAACGCCCGATCGTGGATGGGGCGTCCGTAGCAGCGCCGTAGGGACGCTGGAGGGGACGTCCTCCAGCGTCCCTACGTTCAGTTTAGTGTAGGTGGGCGGGGGGAGGTAGTTAAATGAGGGTAGGA
>WWET01010231.1:3593-16042 GCA_011038615.1 Limnodynastes dumerilii
TATGGTTTAGGATTGGGTAGTCAGGGATAAAGGGGGGTGGTTGGGTAGTTGTTATAAGGGGTCTGTATGGGAGGTGTCTTCCTCTTCTCGTCAGGATTGTCATTTCTCCAGTTGGGGTAGTACCCAAGAAAGCCCCGGGTAAGTTTAGATTAATTCAGCATTTATCTTATCCTGAGGGTAGTTCGGTAAATGATGCGATTGATCCTTCCCAATGCAGTGTGGTTTATCAATCTTTCGTGGAGGCGCTGGAGATGGTACGATCTTGTGCAGGGGGGCGCTTTTGGCGAAGCTGGATATTGAATCTGCTTTCCGTCTTTTGCCCTTGCACCCGGAATCCTTCAGGTTCATGGGTTTTAGGTTACCCCAGGGTTTTTTCATAGATTGTTGCCTGCCCATCTCCTGCGCCTATTTCGAAAAGTTCAGTTCTTTTTTGCATTGGTGTGTCCAGACTGGGGGAAAGGCTGGGCGCGTCGTCAGCCTCCGAGGGAGGGTTTGCGCAGGTCAATTGATGGAGATTTGCTGGGTAGGTTGATGGTGGCGCTAGCAGCGGTCACTTCGTCTGAGTTTGAGGCCGGCTTGTTCAGGGTCGCCTTCTCGTGGGCCTTTTTTGGAGCATTCAGGGTCAGCGAGTTGGTGGCCTCGGGTAAGCTGGCGGTAGACTCGGGCATGCTTACACGCAATGTGGTGTTAAAAGAGAAATCAGTGGCGTGCAAGGTTCACCGTTCCAAGACGGATCAGCTTGGGAGGGGCCATTGGGTTTTCCTGCCGGCCTCGTACAACACTGATATTTGCCCAGTGGGGTTGGCTAGGTCTTATGTGGATCAAGGGGGAAAAAAGGTAATAATTGGTTGGCCCACATTGGTGGAGACTCTTTAACCAAGTTTCAATTTTCATTTGTATTTAAGAAATGTTTGTCTTGTATTGGAGTGGATGCCGCCTTATACGGTACCCACTCTTTTCGGATAGGCGCCGCTACTTCTGCTGCCCTGGAGGGGCAGTCTCCTGCCACTATTCAAGCCCTGGGGAGGTGGAAGTCCGGCGCATTTAAAAAATAAATTAGATTTAAGCATTAGCTGTATGTTAAAGGGTAACTAAGCTGGAATCACTGCTAGAAGTAGCTGCTTGCCTTTTGGGGGCACAAGGGGTTTTTCTTCCATTTTTATCCTCCCAGTAAGTTCCCCTTTAGTAAGTTCGGTCTTGGAGGTTTAGGGAGTTGTTCCCCCTTGTTAGCATGATTCAGGGCTAGGGTGTCCCTCCCTCCCCTTACTTCCCCTCGGTCATAAGCAGTTAGTGGGGTATTTTTGTAGTGCTTGTTCGGTGGGTATGCCCGTTTGATCTGAGCGCCAAGGTTTTGTGTTTAGTTTAGTTTAGTTAATTTAGTTAAGTGTTAAGTAAGTGCTGAACCCTCATTCTGCTATAGGGGCCACCCATTCATTGCTGGATGACACAGCACAGCCAGGGATGGACAATATAGTGCATAATAATATACAGCACAGATATACAGGGCAGGGATGGACAACATAGTGCATAATAATATACAGTACAGACATACAGGGCAGGGATGGATGGCATATTACATAATAATATACAGTACAGACATACATGGCAGGGATGGACAATATAGTGCATAATAATATACAGCACAGATATACAGGGCAGGGATGGACAACATAGTGCATAATAATATACAGTACAGACATACAGGGCAGGGATGGATGGCATATTACATAATAATATACAGTACAGACATACATGGCAGGGATGGACAATATAGTGCATAATAATATACAGCACAGATATACAGGGCAGGGATGGACAACATAGTGCATAATAATATACAGTACAGACATACAGGGCAGGGATGGATGGCATATTACATAATAATATACAGTACAGACATACATGGCAGGGATGGACAATATAGTGCATAATAATATACAGCACAGATATACAGGGCAGGGATGGACAACATAGTGCATAATAATATACAGTACAGACATACAGGGCAGGGATGGATGGCATATTACATAATAATATACAGTACAGACATACATGGCAGGGATGGACAATATAGTGCATAATAATATACAGTACAGACATACAGGACAGGGATGGACAACATAGTGCATAATAATATACAGTACAGACATACAGGGCAGGGATGGATGGCATATTACATAATAATATACAGTACAGACATACATGGCAGGGATGGACAATATAGTGCATAATAATATACAGCACAGATATACAGGGCAGGGATGGACAACATAGTGCATAATAATATATAGTACAGACATACAGGGCAGGGATGGACAACATAGTGCATAATAATATACAGTACAGACATACAGGACAGGGGTGGACGGCATATTACATAATAATATACAGTACAGACATACAGGGCAGGGATGGACAACATAGTAGTGCATAATAATATACAGTACAGACATACAGGACAGGGATGGACAGCATAGTACTTAATAATATACAGTACAGACATATAGGGCAGAGATGGACAGCATAGTACATAATAATAGACAGTACAGACACACAAGACAGGGATAGACAGCATAGTACATAATAATTTACAGTACAGACATACAGGGAAGGAATGGACAGCATAGGACATAATAAAGTAAAATATAAATATAAAAAATATCACAAAAATACAATAAAGTGAAGCAAGCAGAAGACAGAGTGCAGTGAGAGGTTGAGAGGGAGCCACCAGGTGGGGCAGGGTAATAGAGTAGCAGAGGGGAACAAGAGGGCATGAAGTGAGGTAGAGGAGAAGACAACACTAGGATTGAGGTCCCTGTTCATGTGAGCTAACACATTAAGTGGGATGGATGAACCTACAGAAGACATAAGGAGGGGGAGGAAGTGGACTGCTGGTGTGAGCAGAGGAAAGGGGGAAGGTAGGAGAAGAAGGGATAGATGTAGGGTGCAGTGAGGATGTTAAGTGGAGGAGGGATAGGCTAGCCTGAACATGTGCATTTTGAGTGAGCGCTTGAAGACCAGCAATGTGGGGGAGAGCCTGACTAAAGAAGGGAGGTCATACTAGTGCAGAGGTGCAGCATGGAAGAAGTTCTCGACACAGGCATGAGATGTTAGCAGAACAGAGAGGATGGTAAGGGGTGTTCATGGAGATGAGGGAAGAAAAGTAGGGAGCAGTGGATGAGGAGATGGCCTTAAAGGTGAAGGTAACAAGTTTAAAGAGAGTTCTGAAGCGGACAGAAAACCATTGGAGGGTTTAACATAAAGGAGAGGCCGAGGTAGAGTGGTGTGAGAGGAAGATGAGCCTGGAAGCAGCACTGAGTATAGAAGGGTTAATAACAGATGCTGAGCACTGCAGTTTTATGTGATGTTTCCCATAATTAGCCACCATCAGAGGTTCTCAAGTATGCAGTATTTTGGCAATTTACCATTTAGTTATAGACATAATGGGCCTGATCCAGAGCAACGACCGCAAGCGAGCGTACGACCATCGTATGCGAAAATTCGGTAAAAAATTCGCAACGCGCATGCCCAGTATGACAGCTTCCGGTAGCCCAGGCGTCTGGAGCGAATAGCGGGCGTATTGTGAGCGTAATGTTCGCTCGCGGGGCGTTCGTTCTTTACGATGGTCGGCTGGGCGCCCGTTTTACTACAGGGAGGCGGGGATAGCCATTTAAATTGTACAGTATGGGCGTGCTAAGCCCGTACGCTCAGCGTATTTTGTGCGAATTTTCGTACGGCCGATGGTCGTACCCAGTGTAGGGTATAGGCGTCGTATGCAGGTACTTTACTATGGGAGTGTTAGGGGCGTGTATGGTTTTTCGCACGGTCGAACATACGCATTCGCCCGTCGTGCGAATTTTCGTAGCGCTGGATCAGGCCCAATGTACCTGCTATTACAGAGTACGCAGCCAGGCAGACATAGCCGGATGGGCAGCTTGTTGTGGGCTGAGAGCAGTTCAAGGAAGTTAAAGTCAAACAATTGCCACATGTGATTGAAAAACCTGTAATAAAAAATATAATACAGTATAAATAAAAATATATACTGTGATTATTATTCAAAATATGTTTGAATGTTGATTGCGTTATAACATCCACTGATTCACTGTAATATACTTTAGTTTGCACTCTTTAGTTAATTGGATAGTACAACTGTACCCATTGTTATATTATTGGGCTTCTCTCTTTTTTTAGGTGTTCCATCGTTGCTCCGATGGTCTGTTTTTAGGCAAATCCCTTTGTGTCAATGAAGCGACAACAAGTGTCCGTTTTTGTCAATCACGAGCATTCTCATGATTGCTGTGTAATTGAAAAGTCCAATGGTGACAGGTAAATTTTCTGGATCCTAACCCTAACCATCCCCTTCCCACAACCTAACTTTAACCCTCCTCTAACCCAAATTATCCCCATACAGTAGCCTAGCTTGAATCCTCCACTAGTGGAGACTAGGATGCTGTCTGTATTTTATAGTGGTGACTATGATTTGCTTTCGTTTATTGTAGTTACAATATTGTGTTTTATGATGTTTACTATAATCTAGCATGGACACTGGTGTTAAATGATAAATTGTTAAACAAAAGGACGCAAATTTAAAGTTCACAAGGGGTGGGCCAAGAACCCTAGCACCAGCCCTGCCTAAATACCATGGCGGTGAGTGGAGACCACTCATCACAAACATATGGACTTACGATAACAAAATCACCCGATAATTATGGGCCAGATTCACGCTTAATAAAGCAAGGGGACTTATGCGTCTCAGAAATGACTGGGCGGCCCTTGCCTTACGCATGGTAAAACCCAGCAACGGAGGCGGAGTTTGCAATGCAGATCAGACAAACAGGGCGGCGGTAAGCAGATCTTCATGGATGCCCTCTTCCTTGCGTAGTTCCTGACCTCAAAGCATGCGTAAATCCCATGGAGGTCTAGATACGGCCCTATATAATTGGGCCATTAATCGCTGTGTTGTATATCCAGCTACAATCAAATACAGTAGAAACCACATCATACCTGATACAGAGTTTGTGTAAAATATCTCTGTCAACACTACCCAACATACGGTTATTATATAAATAAGGGACACAACAGGTTTTTCTGCCTTAATGCTGTCTACAAGTAGAATAAAGTATTTTGTTAACCTTTCCAGGTTTCATAATTGATCATCTTAATCCAGTAATGGAAGCGGGCCAGAGGTAACTCAATTCATGTGACTCACAACAAATTCTGCACATTAGCAATTACAATTAACCATATACCTCCCAAAATGACCCTCCTGTAAAAAATGAATGCCAAATATAAAATACATAGATATATAGGAATAACAATAGAACATATATGAACCTCAATGTTTTGATAAACACTGTGACTGGTGTGTCACTAAAAGACAATAGCCCAGATCCAGACCCAGGGTCTGTAGGCACGTGCATGTAGTGGGGAGAGCATTACAACTAGTCGTAACAGGGTTTTCCTGAGCCCTGCTTTACATGGCTATCCCCGCTTATATGGCAGGGATCCGACCATCATAAATGCTGGGTCTGCCCCTTATGTGTACTTACTGTTGTACATAACAAAGATATGTACATCAGTAAGTACGCACATGGTACATTTAGGGCGCTTATGTTCCGAGACAGGGGACTTATGCAAATAATTTGCGTAAGTTCCCTGTCATACTTAAGTTAGGATTTGGGCCAATGTTATGCCACAAAGCAATAAAATGGAATAAAAGGTGTTGTAATTAAGCTCTCTATATATACTCACAGTGCTACCATTTTGTTTTTAAGAAACCCTCAATGTGCATTGGTCCCCTGTTGTACAGCCTAGTGCTACCATCACAGCGGCAGAGGAGTTCTTCATCCGCACCATACTTCTTTTTACTCTCATAAAAAAACTCCAACAGTTCCCAAAGAGATAAATATATATATACTCTAGGGGCCGGATCCAGACTTGCGCACATCAGATCACTTTCGCAAGCAAGGTGCATAAGTGGCCTGATTTGACTGGAGGGCACATGCGCAGCACCTTTCATATGGAACTCTGTTCCGTACAAGCCCATTTGCATGCAATTGGGCTGTGCTTCCCCTCCGGCTGCTAAAGAATGCAAAGTGTACAGTGTGGATGCTGGTGCTGATTAGTGGCCGTACACACCGCTGATCCGCACAATTGATTTAATGAAGGCTTATGGCAGCGTAAGCCACCATAAAGTCCGCATGAGAGAGGGGGGTGACAGGGGGCGTGCACTCCCCTCTCTCTCAGATGGACAGACCCCCCGCACGTACGGAAAGCGCGCGGTGGTCTGGATCCGGTCCCAGAGGAGGAAAAAGATCTAAGCCACTAATCCACAAAGGCATGAGAAAATGTACTTTGATTACAAAACAAAATGTTGTTGCTGACCTGTAGGAAAAGAAATGCATACAGGGATCCATAGTCTACTTACTTGTTGCTGTAATGGCAGAGAGAACAAGCAGGGATCCTAGTAGAGAAGCCATCATCAGTAGTTTCTATGACTCAGGCAGATGCACCTGAGAGTCCTCTGTATATATACTGTAACAACACTGTAACAACACTGAGGGAGGTTACAATGACTGCAGAGAAAAAAGCAGGAAATACCCCATTTTTTACATTCGGTTTCCATGATAGCATGAAACGTGAGATTATTCTGTCCTCTGGTGACATAGCACATCTCAACTTGGTTTAAATGATTAAAAGAAAATACTTCATATATACAACATCTATTAAAGTAAATTAGCATGCACGGAAAATTATTCTTGTTATTAATAACTAATAATGGCTAGTTTTAATAAAAGCTGTAGAGATTATTATATTTATAAAATATTTATAAAATTTTATTATACTTTATATTTAAAATAATAGTACATAATAATTATAGTAAATAAAGTAATAAAAGCAATCACCTTTTTTATTTTATTTTGTTTGACAAATATCTTAGCAGTACAAAAACAGTACGAAAAATGGTGTTCAACATAGTAATGACACATAGCATGCCTACAGCAGATTAATGACAGTCAGCACATTACAGCAGCGTCATATAAAGAGGACAAAAACAGAAAACCATTTGCATACAAATAGAATAACAATATTCTAACAAGATAATCATGTTATAGGCAAAGGGGTAGGATGAAATGGAGTGGGGTGGACCACCATCAGTAGTCTTATTTCAGATAAGTCCAGGCATAGATTGATTAAAGCATTGGTACCAAGGGGACCAAACAGAATGGAACTTTACAATTGAGTTATTTTGTAGACTTGTAATATATTCCATTGTGGCTATATAGTTAACTCTGTTTATAAGACATGATTGTGATCGGATTGTGCAAGATTTCCACTTTCTGGCAATTAAGGTTTTGGCCGAATTATTGATGTGAGTTTGCCAGTTTCAATTCTTTTTTGTTAGTTTCAGGAGGTGGCAGATTAAGCAAAACATGAAGGGGATCTTTCGGCAATGGCGACCCTGTCACTTGTTGAATTAAGAGCAGTGTTAGATCCCAGAAATAACTAATAAGAGGACACTCCCACCAAATATGCAAAAAAGAGTCAACTTCCCTCCCACACCTCCAACATGTTGCTGATACTTGCAGGAACATCCAATGAAGTCTTTCAGGCACCAGATACCATCTAGAATATATTTTAAAGTTTGTTTCACGGATAGAAACATTAATAGCTTTTGCAATTGCCTCTCTTATGGACTCCCAGTCTCCCAGTCCAGGACACAGTTCAAGTCATTCTCCCAAGCCGATTCACAAATGGAATGATTGTTTGATGCTTCCGCTAAAACGGAGTTGTATATTGTTGAAATAGTTCCCCTTTGAACCCACGATTTGCTACAGAGATTCTCAAAGGAAGTATTTGCATGGATCTTAGAGGATCTAGTTTGAGACTGAACAAACCCCTTAACTTGTAAATATCTAAAAAGGAGAGAGTTGGAGAGGGCATATTTTTCCTTAAATTCAGCAAATGATTTTGGCGCTGACACCCCCAGAATATGTGTGAATCTCTCTACCTTAATGGCTGTGCAGGGGTCACTGACGCTCCACTGTTGCCTTTGCGGGAAAAGGGGGTGGTTCCATATAGGTGACAGTGGGGTTGGGTATGACCCCAATTTTAGCTTTACATTAAGACGGTCCTATAACTAAAGAGTAAACTGTGTAGGTTTTCACAATACATTTTCATCATATAAAAATGTTATTATACATAATTTTTACATATATATCCTTTTGTAAAGACATACTATTCCTGTCCCTTATTATTTTTATTTTTAATATTTTTTCCAAATCATCTCTTCCCTCCCCCCCCTTTTTACACCTACTATGACCCCCATCATGACTCTCTACTTGTTAGTAGAGCCCTTTTCTGCGTCTCCACGTTACCACAGTCACTTGACATATTTTAATAGATTTCCCTATTTTTGCTCTTTTTTATACCCAGTTTCTGTAGTCATATTAATTTATATACATGCTTGTCTCATTAAGATCTGTACGTGGCTTTCACTAAATAATATTTGTAAAAATATTGGTATAAATATTGATTGATTGGCAAGAATAGCCTATATTATATCTCTTTTATCGGGGAAAGCCTTGGTATGGGTATCACCCCTATTGGAGAAATCCACTCCTATCCTGTCTTCTCTAACTGACTTTTTGAAAACTTTCCGGACCATTTTTGATGAACCGGAACGTACTGCTTCCGCCGCATCAGATATTCTCCGTCTTCGCCAGAGGGACTTATCAGTCGGGGATTACACCGTCCAATTCCGCACCCTAGCTTCAGAACTCTCATGGGATGAGGAGGCGCTGATGTCTATTTATCAAGAGGGCCTGTCGGACCGTATCAAAGACGGACTATTATCATGCAGCACGCCCACCACGTTAGATGCATTGATCTCTACTTGTGTCCGAATAGACATTCGTCAACAGGAACGTCGTACCGAGCGCCTGAAGACAATACATTCCAAACCACCTGTTCATCCTCGTCCTCGCTTCCCAGTTCTTCCAGTAGAGGAACCAATGCTCCACTACAGGAACCAATGCAGCTCGGCAGATCTCGCATCACTCCCCACGAAAGACAACGAAGAATCCAAGATAATCTTTGCTTCTATTGTGGGGAACCTGGGCATACTCGTCTGCAATGTGCCAAGCGCCCGGGAAACACCCGTCCCTGATTGATGTCGAGGAGGTCAATCCGAGAGTTCCTGTCCGCTCCTCAAACCATCGAGACTGATTCCTTTAACTATGGTCAACAGAGATTTTCATTTCAAATGTCTAGCCTTGGACTCAGGAGCGGCAGAAAATTTCATCATGGCACGGATCGTGGAAAATATAAAATACCTACAAAGCTGCTTCCAGCACCAACTTACCTTACTGCGGTAGATGGCAGTCATATACCTGGGGGATCCATTACTCTCCAAACTCTGCCCCTTACTCTCTGTGTAGGAGCACTCCACTCCGAATCCATTCAGCTTCTAGTGCTTCCTGAGGCTACTTCGTCTGTCATTCTCGGATTATCCTGGCTTCAAGCTCACAACCCACATGTGGACTGGGTTTCATCCGAAATACTCAGCTGGGGCTCCGATTGCTTCCAAGGCTGTCTTCCCAAAATAACTCCTCTTCGTGTGGTGAAAGACTCTGAAGATATTAAACTCCCAGCCTTTTACCAAGATTTCACTGATGTCTTCTCTCCTAGAGCCGCCGACAAGTTACCTCCTCACCATCTGTGGGATTGTCCTATTGATTTAATTCCTGGTTCAACCCCTCAACGCGGCCGAACTTTTCCTTTATCGATCCCAGAGACCCAAGCCATGTCCAAGTACATCTCCGAAAATCTTCAACGTGGCTTCATCCGTCCCTCCACCTCTCCCGCTGGGGCCGGTTTCTTTTTCGTCAAAAAGAAGGATGGGGGTCTTCGCCCTTGTATAGACTACAGAGGCTTTAACAACATTACGATAAAGAATAAGTACCCGCTGCCGCTTGTTCCGGAGATGTTTGACAAAATTAGAGGAGCACGAATATTCACCAAACTAGATCTTCGGGGGGCATATAACCTCATTAGGATCCGTTCTGGAGATGAGTGGAAAACAGCTTTCAACACCCGGGACGGACACTACGAATATCTGGTAATGCCCTTTGGGCTCAGCAATGCTCCAGCCGTATTCCAGAGCTTTGTTAACTAAATATTCAGGGATCTCCTCAACCAGTCTGTCGTTGTGTATCTGGACGACATCCTGATTTTGTCTAAGTCCCTGGAAGATCATCGGCTCCAAGTCAGAGAGGTGTTGTCCCATCTACGCCATCATCACATATATGCCAAGTTGGAGAAATGCCTCTTTGAGGTCAATTAAGTAACTTTCCTTGGATTCATCTTGTCCGGATCGGAGCTCCGCATGGATCCAGCCAAGGTGCAGGCGGTCCTGGAATGGCCCCAACCTACGACCACCAGGGGTATCCAACGCTTCATAGGATTCGCCAATTTCTATCGGAGATTCATCCGTAGCTACTCCACCATTTTGGCACCCATTACCTCCTTAACCAAGAAGGGGTCGAATCCCTCCAGGTGGTCATCGGAAAGCACCACAGCCTTTCTCCAGCTTAAAGAAGCTTTCGCTACAGCTCCAGTTCTGCACCAGCCCGATCTCTCTCTACCCTTCATAGTAGAGGTAGACGCCTTATCTCAGGGGGTAGGAGCTGTTCTGTCACAACGTTTCTCGGATGGACAGATCCATACCTGTGCCTATTTTTCTCGGAAATTCCAACCCGCTGAAAGAAACTACCCAATTGGTGAAAAAGAACTCTTGGCCATGAAGCTCGCACTTGAGGAATGGCGATACTTGCTGTAAGGAGCAGCCCATCTATTAACCATTTTAACTGACCACAAGAACCTCTTGTATCTTCAGACCGCTGCCTCAATCCTTGCCAAGCCAGGTGGTCGTTATTTTTTTCTCATTTCCATTTCTCCCTGCAGTTCACTCCGGGGTCCCAGAATCGTAAAGCAGATGCTCTATCTCGGTCCTTTTCTTCTTCAGAAACGGAGACAGGAAAAGAGCAACGAATATTAAATCCCATTCAAGTGGCAACCACACAACTCGTTAAGCCTCCACCGCCTGGGAAAACTTTTGTTCCTCAGTCTCTCTGTTGGAAAGTCTTACTATGTGCTCATGCTTAAAAGTTTTCGGGTCACGCCGGAGTCAAAAGAACCATAGCACTCATCGCCCGCTCGTATTGGTGGCCAACTCTTCATCAAGATACCACCGAGTTCATTGCTGCCTGTCCAACCTGTGCTCAGCATAAAGTTCCTCGCAAACTACCTCTAGGGCCTCTTCAGCCTCTTCCTGTTCCAAAGACCCCTTGCATTTCTATGGCTTTTGTGACTGACTTTCCACTATGTGATAAATACAACACTATCTGGGTAATAGTGGATAGGTTCTCCAAGATGGACCATTTCGTCCCTCTCCGAGGTCTTCCCTCCGCACCAGTTCTAGCCAAACTCTTCGTTCAACATATATTCCGGTTACACGGCTGTCCTGAGGAGATAGTTTCTGATCGGGGAGTGCAGTTCACAGCAAGATTCTGGAGATCTTTGTGTGCCAGTCTCGGAATTAAGCTCAAATTTTCATTAGCCTACCACCCTCAGACCAACGGGCAGACGGAGAGATTCAACCAAGATCTCGAAACCTTCATTCGTCTTTACGTATCATCCTCCCAAGACAACTGGGTCCAACTTCTACCTTGGGCAGAATTTGCTCACAATTATCACTATCATGAGTCTTTGGATACCACTCCGTTCAAAGTCGTGTTTGGGCAACACCCTAGAATTGCACCGTTTTCTGCACTTCCTGCTTCACTGGTTCCAGCATCCGAAGTTCTCCTCAAATGGTTCTCTGAATCTTGGGGTAAGGTCAGAACTTCACTATTAAAAGCATCTCGACGATACAAGGCACAAGCAGTTCCTCTCTTACGTCTGAGAGATAAGGTGTGGTTGTCCTCCAAGAATCTTTGACTCAGGGTACCCTTAATGAAATTCGCACCGCAATATATTGGACCCTTCAAAATATCCAAAGTTGTTAATCCTGTGGCGTATCAACTGGACCTTCCACCTTATCTCCAAGTACCTAACGTATTTCATATCTCTCTTCTCAAACCGCTGGTGATTAACAAGTTCTATACACCTATCAAGAGACCTCCTAAGTTAATTGGAGCTGCAGATAACGAGTTTGAGGTCAAAGAAATCATTGACGCTCCAATACAACATGGTCATCTCCAGTTCCTGGTCGATTGGAAAGGATATGGTCCTGATGAGCGTTCTTGGACTCGTGCATCTGATATTAAAGCTCCAAGACTCATCAAGAATTTCCTGGACAAATATCCTTCCAAAGCCAAGCTTGGGTGTCCAGAGGCCACCCTTAAGGGAGGGGGCGATGTCACAATCGGCGGAAGACGCCACGGGGA
>WWET01010234.1:0-18386 GCA_011038615.1 Limnodynastes dumerilii
ATGATTAGGTATATTAGGGGGATGTGGATTATTTCTTCTTGGATGATGGGTAACATCTAAAACTTCATCATTTAGTTTATTCTTTTTTTGTTGTTGGTTCTTTTTCACGTTGTTAAATTTTACAAATTGAAACTTTTTATCAAACTACGTTAAGAGACTTCCAAGCCTTATGTGTCAAAACTGAAAACTCTTTTTATAGAGATAATTTAAGTAGACCTGAACGATTGGCTATCAAGTCTCTTATGGAGGACGGTGGTATTGTGATTAAACCTGCGGACAAGGGGGGGGGGGGTATTGTAGTTTTAGATAAGAACACGTACATTGCAGAGGCGAGAAGACAATTGGATAACGTGGAATTTTATGAGGTGCTTAAAATCAATCCAAGTGACCAATACTTTCTTGAATATAGGGATCTTATTCTTAAGGCTAGAGAGGACAACATTATTTCTAAAGAGACATTTGATTTCTTGCAGGTCAAATTCCCAGTGACCCAAACCTTTTATCACCTTCCTAAAATCCACAAGTACCTCACTTCACCTCCAGGTCGTCCTATCATTTCTGGTGTCGGATCCCTCACGGCCAATTTATCACATTTTGTAGATTGTTTTTACAGCCACTAGTCACCCCCCTCCGTTCACATATTAAAGATACTGGTCACTTCTTGCGCAGTATCGCGGGTATGGAATGGCGAGATGGTTTTCGTCTTCTTACCTGCGATGTTGAAGCTCTCTACACTAACATTCCACATGATTTGGGTATTGCAGCCATTTCTCATCACCTACAAAATAGGTCCAACACCTCTCCTCAACTTCAACACTTCATCACGGACAGTATTAAATTTATTTTAGAGCACAATTTCTTTCTTTTCCAGGGTCGTTGCTATCGGCAACGCCTTGGTACTGCCATGGGGACCAGGTTCCCCCCCGAGCTATGCCAACCTGTATATGGGCTCCCTGGAACAAGAACTGATATGGGAGGGCCCTTTCGGGGCGAACCTGGTCTATTATGGCAGATTTATTGACGATTTATTCTTTATTTGGGATGGTGATGGGAATAGCATTGATTCTTTTATTTGTCACCTCAATAATAACCAATATCACCTCAAATTCACGTCTCAGCACAGCACAGATTTTGTTAATTTTTTAGGTATAAGGGTTGAGGTCGCTGGGAGTAAACTTAGCACCTCCACTTTTCAGAAGGAAGTTGCGACTAATCACTTCCTCCAATACTATAGCTGCCATAAAAAAAGTTGGCTGGACAGCGTACCTGTCAGCCAATTTGTCCGACTTCGACGTAATTGTTCAAACCTCGATATGTTCGAGGAACAAGGTAAACAACTGATGGCAAGCTTTAAGAACCAAGGTTACCCAGAACACATTGTCAAACAAGCCTTTGATCAAGCACGTTCTAGAGAGAGGGAGTCCCTCCTGAGTGACAATAAGAAAAATAGGAAACAAATCTCACCAACACAGGATCTTTTTTTCATGACTCAATGTAACTCTAGGGCTGGGGAGGTCAGGAACATCATCCGTAGGAACTCACACATTTTAAAAATGGATAGTCATTTGGGCGGCCGTTTTAAAGACATGCAATTTGAAGGATACACTTGTTCATAGTTTTCTGGAAAAGGATACTGTATCAAATATGGGGAATTGGCTTCCTGAGAAACCAAAGGGTTTTTTCAGATGCTCCCAAACTAAATGTTTAATGTGTAAGTTTTGTGATCACAAGGTAACACAGTTCCACTCCACCAATAATATGGATGTCTTTGACATTAAGAGCTTCATGACATGTAGACGCTCTTTTGTCGTATATCAGATTAAATGTGTCTGTGGACTGCTTTATATTGGCAGGACCACTAGGCAACTTCACATTTGGTTCTCTGAACACCGTCGAAATATTATTCATAATAAACCACATTCTCTATCAAGGCATGTAAATTTAAAACATGGTGGTAAGATAGAATCCATTAAAATTGTTGGAGTGGAAACAATACCGAAAACAGAAAGAGGAGGTGACCAATATTTAAAACTGTGCCAGCGAGAATCATACTGGATTTTCCGGTTAAATACACTCACCCCTGCGGGTCTCAATGACACACTGGAATTAAATCATTTTTCATAATATATTCTCTACCTGTGTTATCCCTACTAACCCAAAACTGTTTGGATATATTGGTTATGATTATTTAGGGGTCTTAGTGGGTCATTATGGGTGTTTGACTGTCACTGTCGTCTCTGGTTTTATATTATATATGTAAAAAAGAAAGGGAAGGGGGGGGGGAAACAAACCCTTTTTTTCACCTCATGCGAGATGTCTTCAATGTTTTCTATTCATTAGTTATAATAATATCCATGCTGATTATGCCTTCCTACTATCTACAACAAAATACCTCTGCTTACTAGTGTGGATTTACTAATATATGTCTGTCCACATAATACCAACTGACACCAAGAATATGTGTATAATGTTTTTTATATTGTTATTAATAACCCCTGTTTGGTTTAATTAGAGTCTGCATATCTGTATAAGAATGCCCCATTGCATAAACATCCATGTCTGCAATATCCATTTATATTTTCATTTATTTATTTGCTATATAGCTTTATATTCTTTATTATTTATTTATTTATTTATTTATTTATTATGACTATGCGTATTGTCATTTATGAAAAAAAAAAATATTTTTTATATCTTTACAGCACCGGTTATTTCTAATTTATTTTTATTTTTAATACATTTTTTAAATATTTATTTTGTGCTATATTTGTGGATCATTTATTCCTGGTGTTTTGCTATACCTTGGCCAGAGCTTAGATTTCTGTCTACTACCAGACTGAATGACACAACTGTGATCAATTAAACAATCACCTGGAAGTTTAAAAGGAGGTCCCAGTCTCCACACCAACCATACCTTCTGAGGAAACCAGTTTTGCTGGAGAAACGCGTAAAGGACCTTATTGGGGCACCTTGTGATCTGCACTTTATTCCAATTTGATATACTCTCCTTATTGGCATCATCAATCCATTATTGCTTCAACTCAGTCACTGATGCGGAAATTATCTCTACACACTGCAACATAGAGAGAGTGAGACTCGAGCACTTGTATCTGCAACTGAATCATCAGCACATAGGAATCGGCAAGTACTAGGAGCCTGTGTATGCGGCCATACTGATCTGCTGAAGCGCCGTCAGGAGGGCTGGGAGCAACTACACCCGCGGCATGTGCACTCACAGCTCGTGCATACGACCATACAGCTCCATTTAACTGCTGTCTGGAGGACTTGGAGCAACCTTACCTGCGGTGTGTGCGGCTCCTAGTTGTCTTTGAAGTTTCCTGTGGCTCACGGCAGTTGTTTCCTTGCTGAAGTAGTGTTCTTGCCTTACCCCCTTACTGGCAATAAGGGTAATACCAATGAACTATACAACATCACTCATTTATCTGCCATGTATATGCAAGTCAAGTGACTGGTAAAGTATATCTCTCTCTATTCGTTTATTACCATATCTGCTAAGGACTATTGTGTGTGCCTAAGTTTGACAACTGTACTGTAGTACATATTGAAAAACTGAGTCTATACTTTGGAATTTTAAAAGTGCAATACTGTCGGGGACGTCCGCTACTTTGTTTCAAACAGTCTACTTAATTTGTAGCTACTGAACTATTGAAGAAATAACACAGATCTCTACTAGTGCCAATATTGAGGCTTTTAGCTATCATATCCTAGCTGTCTCTGAAACTGGATAGTGCTGTATATTCTTGTTTTATACATAGCTGTACTATATGAGTATATCAATAATCTTTTCTTGGAAATCTATATCACTTGTTGCCCTGATTTGTGAATTTAAGAGATAATAATCTCTTTTTAATATTTTGTAATCTGTAATAAATTAATTTTTAATAGACTCTGAGCGCTTATCTTATTATTTTTGTATTATATTAAGAAGTAGACCCACCAGTAGAAGTGAAAGTGTTGTCTTGCAGCTGTTCACTGCATAACAGTCTGTGTGGTGGTCCATCTCCAGTGTCTTGTTCTCCCACTCCGTCAACTTCGTGGCTACTAATTGCCCTCTGAGCGAGCATCTCCACCTCAGACAACTGTAGGTTTGCTGGCATGGGGCCTGCCCCTGTCCGCTGCATATGTTGTTTACGACACACAAGTTTGCGCTTCAACATTGTTTTGAAGTCTTGCCACCTGTACAAAGAAACATATTTACTTTCACAAATTTGAAAAATATCTTAGTAACGTTTGTAGGAATTGTTATATTTACAACCTCTTATATGATAACAGCACTCTAAAAGCTACAAAAGGTACCTAATATATCACAAAAAATACTGTATTTTAGCCCACGTAACATTACACCTCCATTTTACGACGGAATTTGAAAAGTTTAACTGTTTCATTTCTGTATGCATGTTTTTCAAACAAGAACACACAGCATAATGCAGTTTTTGTTTACATCAAATTATTTACTAGGAGCGTTAACAGTGTATATTCATTACTAGGAATTTTGCACTAATGTATTTCTTGCTATTGCTATGTTTATTAAAGTGTTATCTCAAAGTTAATAAGATGTGAAATAGAACATGTAACAAGGTACAGAGTTTTGTTAAAAGAGCTGGGGCAAGATTTACTAAGGTCAATTTAGTTAAAATCGTTGTAGTTAGTTGTTTTTTAGCAGCGATTTTGACTGTTCCAGATTTACTATAGTCGATTCACATTAAAATCGCCAGAGATGTGTCTTTATTAAAATCGCCGGTGCTTAAATCGCTCTGTCGATTTTATCCATGACTTACATAGAAATCGTGAATTTACTAAGGTCGTGTTGGTGCAAATCGCTAGAGATGTACATCTAAGTCGCCAGAGCTAAATCGTGTGGTTCTGAATGGGGAGTTTGCATTAATCGCTGCCCACCTGTATGCAGCTAATGGTTCTGGGTATCAAAGCAAGCTCATTATAACATTCAGGTGCATGTTTTTTGCTTGGAGGTGGAAAGATGGCTTTAGAATTCTCTATCATGCTATTACGACACCAACGCAAGAAGTGTACAATGCGGTGGTACCCCGGGCTTACCCCGACAGGGAACCGGGGTAACCAAACAAAAGATATAGGTGAAACGGGTAACTCACCGGTTTGTAGAGCCTGATTTCCGTCTGAGTGTTCGCTAGAGCCCCTGATGGTGGGGATAGGCTGGAGCTGGTGGGACTTCGTCAGGATACGCACCTTCAGAGAAAACACGGGAGAAGAACAGGAAGAACAGATAGAAAAGACAGAGCTAGAGAAGGAAGAGGAGAAAGTGGGAGGAGTCAGGTCACAGTATGTGACCTGAGACGAACAACAAGCAACAGATAACAATGACGACAGACCAAAGAAAGGAACACAGGACTGACCAGACGGACACTACAAACGGGGGAGGGGCAACCACATTCACACTCACACCAACGGAAATCCCCAAAGGGATACACAAACTAGCACACACAGGAGAGCAAGGGGCAAACCACTATGGATAAACAACAGTAAGGGCAAGATGTGGGAAATGACACAAAGGGTACACAGGCAGGAATCAGGCAGGGCAGATATGGGACACTCAAAATCACAGAAGAGACAAGAAGGCACAAGGCAAAGGGAGCAGGCTATATCAGCTAAACAGAAGCTATAACCGGCGTGGAGGAGAGTGCAGAGTGAGTTTAAAAAGACCAGGTAGCCAATCAGGCTGCGAGAACAGCGCGCCAACAGATCTGACAGGCGGGCGTCCAGATTGCTAGGCAACAACCTGGACGCCAGCCCGTCAATGCAGAGACACTACAAGTGAGTGGGACTGAGAACGAGGCTTGGAACTCAGAGAGGAGGCAGCGGGGATGGGAACCAGGAAGTGACTGTCCGACAGGGAGGAGGAGTCTCCTGAGGCTCCGACGGACCAGCTGGGAGCAGACAGCACGCGACGGCAGGGAGAGGAGGCAGCGGTGGGAGCACAGCGCGTGACACCTATGAGAATGTTATGTAAAAACCTTAACAGTGTGTTCCCAATATACTGTAAATACTACCTACATAGTTACCCCTTAATTAGAAGTGCTCAGTTAAATGTTATTTAAATAGTATTGCCCCGAAAATTGTAAATTAAATAAAAGTGCCCCGATAGATGAGAATAATATAGTATTGCTTCGATAGATGTAAATTTAAATAGAATTGGCCTGATAGTTGTCCGTATGGTATATTAAGAGCCATATACCGTAATAAATATATAAAAAGTGTCCCATAAAAATGTAATAAAAAATATATATTAATTCTCGCATTTCAGATGTCTTCAATCTTCTGGAGAGTTGCTTGAAGACATCTGAAGCTTGCTTGAAGAATCTTCCTCCTTGTCCCGGAGAGATGCTGAAGGCCGGTCCTGCTCCTTTGGGACTTTGTTGCTAATGAAACTTCAGTCACTAGATTCCCCCCTTATATAACTTCACGTTAGAGGTTAACACTTGGCATACTGACGCTTATAGTACTAAAAGTTACAGCATGCCCTGCAACACATGGGCATGCTGTGCCTTCCAGTACTATATGTGCCAGCATGCTAAGGGTTAATTGCATGCCGCGCATTGGTTTTTAACATTTAAAAAGCATTTTTTAAATATATTTTTAAATCTTAATTTTTTTATAACTTTTTTTTTAACAAGCAGTACGTTCTTTGGCGACTTTTCGGGGCTAAATTGCCGCGTTTTAAGTGCCAAAAAGTTTCTGAATATCAACGGCGATTTAAAATTGCTATTAAAAAAGCAATCTAAGTAAATACAGCACTTTAAGCACTGTAATCGCTGAAAATTGTTGTTGGGTCCCCGCTGGATCTAGCCTTCCCGATGGATAAGGAGTCTCCCTAACCTCACTTGTACAAACCTACGATCTGGTTTCTCTACCTGAAAACTCTGGACAGTATGGAGGGTGCTTAGCAAGAACTCACTGTACTATTTGCATACCTCAACGCTGTCACATAGCGCAAGACCTCTGTGCTGCCATCCCATACCCCTTTGGAAATGCTTTCCGGACAGAATTCAAGATCCATTACCCCATGTGCTGCTTCCAAAAAGCAGGCGTTTTCCGATTCTATCAAATGGAAAAAAGTCCCCTTTCCATAAGACTGGATCTGACGCTTTGTGCATCTCCAAGTGTGCAGAATACAAGATTACAAGCCCTTACTGTACAATGTAAATACGTATGCCCCCCACACAACCCAGAAACTTATTGTTTGCCATTATTTTTTAAAGAGTGCATTTTTCAACAATATCGATGGCGTTTATTAAGTGTTTGTTATTATAATAAGGTTACTTTAGTGATAGAATCATAATAGGTTAAAACAGATAGCAGCTGTTACCCAGACCCTGTTGCTGGTGAAAAGGGGGTCACTGTATGGACCATTTTTATGGACTTCACCCCACTACCCTGCTCTCCGCTATTTGGGCCATTGGACCTCTGGATATTTCCCTATTGTTGTTGGTTGCAAGAGGCCCCCCTGTTACATGCTGTTGCATGGCTCGCAACGGCATGTAAAATCTTTTGTTTACATGCCTACTCAGCATGTGGACGCGCCTCTCCCCCGCCTCCTGGCCTGGCGTCCAGGTTTGGCATTAAGGTCACCTAGACGACGATCTATGGCAGTAAGGGCAGCAGAGCATTGTGCCCCATGTACATTGTGCTGTTCGATTGCAGCCGCAATTCTATTTATACCTAAACTAAGGATTTTGTTATTGCGTTGCAAACTACTATCGATGTGCCGCATACAACTATTCTGTTTAATCATAAATCTTCTCTGGGTATTATCCATATTTTCAAGCCTTTCAGACATAGCTATTAGGTGGTCTGCTGGCAAAGAAAGGTCTTTGCTACTTGTAGCTTGCGTTGGGATGTTTTCCTCAGTCAAATTCTCCTGTTCAGTAGGAATTGATTCTGGTACAAAGTCCAGAGTAACATATTCATCCTGCATGTGTTCCATTTTAGGATTGACTGGTGGCAGTTCCAAAACATTGGCGTTAAAGGATGTTTCTACTGAGAAATGAGAAGGTAAGTAGAAAAATTAAGTAACTTGGATTAATACTATTAATTAAAGCTGCGTGTTTTAAAATTAAATACTTGACCATAGCAACAAACCATATTCCAAATATGAATTTTTTGTTCTTGAATATATATAATGTGATATGAATTCAGATTTGTTGCTATGGCCTACATCAACACTTTTCTGATATAGCACCTTGATACTTGAGCCACATTAACTAATGCTGCATGTTTATTTTTCATAGACATGTTGAAATGGTTCACTCACCATCCTCTGGAGCCTGTGATTGTGTACTTTCTGTTGTCCTTTCATGTGCAGAAGAATGAGGAGGCGCAGGAACAGACATAACTTGCCTTAGTGGTTGGCTGATGGCACTGGATGGACCTATGTCAGAATCATACAAAAACATGTGTATTGAATTTTTTTCAACATATATAAAATTTAGGTACAATTATTAAAACAAATCACTTTATTATACTTTTTAAATTACATTCTTGTTTGTTTTTGTTTTCTTTATCATTTAAGAAGTACAATATTGTTGACACATATATATGTACCATTAGATTTATATATACCTTCATATGTGTCATCCGTGTCGTTCACGTTTACACCTACAACAAGTTCAACGGGCAGAGTATCTCGCACTTTCTCCTCATAACTATTGTAGGTTATGGTAGCTGGTGGTCCGCCACCTGTACGTGCCGCTGATTTTGCTGCCTCAGACATCTTGTTTTTGACAAGGCGCTTTATGTCTGAAAAGCATTTGCGGCAATTATCTTCTGTTCTTCGGTACACACTAACGGCATTCACCGCATCCACAATATTTAGCCATAATCGCCTTTTTATGGCAAATGAAGTACGAGCTGCATCTGCCCCTAAAACTCGCTTTCATCAGTGGAAGATACAAACATACAAACAAGTGGCAACCAACATGAACAGGCATATATATAAGAGAGCATATGCATAAATTACAGTACTCACCGCCGCCAATACCCACGAGGCAGCCTCAGCCCGGGAAACCCCGCTGTCAGAAGTGCTCCTCCCACCTGTCAAAGCAGGCAGCGAGGCATGGAGCAGCAGGGGATGGCGTCATCGGCTGGGGGGCGGCATGGTAACGCACACAACAAATAAACAAAGCGGCTCTGAACGGACCCAGACCAAAAATGAAAGCACTACACTGTGAGGGGAATAAAATACATACAAAGGGAGATCAGATATCAGGCTCTAGGTCAGGAACCGCTGACTGAAACACAGAATGAGTGTGTCAGTAGCGGGTACGTGGACAAACTAGGTGCAGAGCAACACTACCAAGTGAACAATACATGGTTAAGAAAAGCAGGAGGGGTATCTAACAGTCTAAATGGCAATGGCAAAACCAGACAGGAGTGAAAGAACATTAATGGGGAAATGCATGCCACAATTAAATCACCGATGAATACAGCAGGGGGGCAAACTGTAGGGTTGCAACCCTAGTGGCACATAGAAAAGACAATAATCCAAAATAAAAAGCAATGTAACTATCAGAAAGAAAACATAACTTAGAGAAAACAACTTAAGGGTAATTGTTCATTCAGTCCTTGAGGGGATACAGTCCCTAATTTATGGATCCAGTAACTCTCTTTCCTAAGAAGCATTTTTTCACGGTCACCCCCACGGAGGGGTGGGGGGATATGATCAATCCCCATCCAGCGGATGTCTTTAAGAGAGTGATTGTGTTGCAGCCAGTGTCTGGCCACTAGAAATGATATAATAGGATGGAGAAGGCGCTCCTCTATAAAAACTACAAGCAGCCCAAAACACAGGGGTACCACCAACACCCTAAAAACAATAGACACAGATTAAATTTGTGTTTAGGCGCTAAAAAGGAGGGGAAAAGTGGAGACAAAGCCGAACAGGTAAATGAATAGTAAGAGAAATCAGATGAACTGTATAAATAAAACAATAAATATATAATCTAAAAAACTTAAGTATCAAACATATAAAAATTATTGTAAAATGGAGGTGAAAAAAATAAAACAAGTGATATACAACAGATACTGGCACACAAGCTGTAATAAATGATTAAAATGAAGGTGAAAAGGTAAACCAAGTGATATAAAACAGGTATTAGCACAAAAAGCTGTTAAAAATGATTAAATAATTAAATGGGTGAAATACGAAGTGTTATGAAAAACAAACACAAGATGGCGCTATCAAAGCTGAAAAATATTTAGAAAAAATAGAAAGTGGATACGTGAAAGGTTGAATGAATTGTGTAAATAAATAAATAGTCCAATTAAAATAAGTTCAATTAAAAAGGTTCAATAAGTCCATCCAGTTCTTTACAAAGTCTCTGATAGGAAAAAAGCTTCAGAAATTCCTCCCTCTGTGATTATTTAGACCCCCGTTGTACACTAAGTCCTGGTTTGTGTAGTATTCTTGCTGGTTCCGTTTCAATAAGGAAAGGTCCCTCTCCGGGGGGGTGGGGGGTGAATAACTCCCCCAGTGGGGTAGGAGGAAAAAATAATAGACAATGGGGATCAATGGGAGGTTAACAGCCGTTTATTAAACATAAAAATTATAACAAATAACAAAAAATACATAAAGTAAGAGACATACACTGTAATACTGAGAACAGAGCGATGTGTGACAGCACGTACCTGGTGTGTAAACACCGCTGCACAGAACGGGCCCACTGCTGATGTTAAAAGCCCGGGTGAATAGCGGGGACCGACTGAAGATGCACGTGGAGTCACAGAATGGCAATCTAACACCCCCGCCGACGCGTTTCAAATTACTGAGAATTCTTTTTCAAGGCATGGGGGTGGTCAGTGTCGGAAGGCTACTTAAAGCCATTCCGACAGCTGATTCTAATGTAGAACTGATTTCTCTTACTATTAAAAAATAACAATATATTTGCCTTATATAATACTCAAAGGGTCAAGAACCTTTATATGCCTAATAAATAAAAAAAAACATTAAAACACTAAAATATAGAAATAAGACCATACTACAGTTAAAAGACTATATTTAATGGAACAGTACCAAAATCTTCCTACTTTCTATATATAGAAAAACTCATCAAATGGTGTGAAACAGGTGATTTTAACAATAAGGAATAATAGATAAATTAAATAAATGAAAAACAAAGTAAATGGATACAAACATATAGGACAGAAAATCATTCAAAACCCTGTTCAGAATAGATGGTATAAAGCATTAAACAAAATTGTAATGGACAAAATATATATATGATATGTCTTCAAGAAAATAAGTTCTACTAACTGATATGTAATAATAACATTTATTATGATGGAGATCTAAAAAAGTTTTTGGGAGGTAGTAAAAAAAGGTTATTATAGTCCTGTAAATATTAAACTATATAAATTATGGAATTGAATTATACAAAAATTATACATATATTTTTTTAAAACATATTATAAAGGGAGGATATTCCGTCACGGATATACGACAACCCTAAATAAAATTAAAATTGTATAAATATATGATAATCCATAAATACATATAAATAAGGAATATCTCCAAAGGATAATATCTCAAAGGTTAGTGTAGGATGGGGCCGAAAATGGAATGAAATATAAAATATAGAATGTAAAAATGAATGTAAAGGAGGGAATGACCATACTTGAATTCTTAGATTAATTAAATAAATTTTAAAAAATTAAATTATTAAAAAGTTTTTAAAAATAAATTAAAAAGTTCCCACCCCTTCGGGTCAGCCATCACCATCACAGTCCACCCAGAAGCCACCAGGGTACCCCTTCTGAAAGAGAAGTAGTCTACGGCACCTGGTATTCCCTGTGGGTCTCTCCACCAGGTACTAACCAGGCCAATCACTGCTTAGCTTCCAAGGTCAAATGAAATTGGGCATAAACAAGATGGTATGACTGTAGGTACTTATTTCCTTCTCCCGGGGCCCCCCTGATGGAAAAAAGGTAAGACATAAAATGGAACAAGCCGGCCAAAGGGCAACTCAAAGGAACCATTTAATTTCAAAATCAATATTAAGGCCCTGGGGAATGAGGGATTTTAACAAAAAAATCCACCTAATTTCCGCCTGGGCCAATCTAGTATCTAGGTCATTCTTTCTCCAATGAGGTAAAACATTTTGAATGCCCAGGAAGCGTTTGAGGCCTCCTGATGAGCATTGGTGAACTTCCCTGAAGTGATCGGACAGTGAATGTTCTTTCTTTCCTTTAGAGATGTTGTAAAGGTGCTCACACATCCTGACTTTCATGGGTCTAGTAGTTTTACCAATGTAAATTTTGCCACATTCACATTCTAACAAATAAATTAAGTTTTTAGTGTGGCAAGTGATAAATTCAGTTATATTGTATTCCTTGTTATTTACACGAAATTTTTCTATTTTACTCTCACCTTTTATTGTTCAACAAAAGTTGTCACTATGTTCTTTATGTAATACTTCATTACCGGATGATGCTACAAGTTCCATTTGTTCACAATGTACGCTTAAACAGCGGCCGCTTCCACCAACGCAGGTTGTGGATATGATTAATTTGATCAACGACTTAATGCAGGCTATGTCTTTGAAGCGTCCGAGAGTATCTATTTCGGAAGCATCAGATGTTTCTGATCTCGAAGGGGTTTATCTGCCCCCCTGGCAGATAAACTACTTCTGAGGTAGAATCTATAGTTTCTAGAGAGAAAAAGTCCATGAATCCTTTACTTGTAGAAAATTTATTAAAGTTAATTGATAAAACGTTGAATAGTCATGAGGCCAAAGAAGATATTCAATTGAAAGAGTTAATCTTCAAGGAACATAAGAAAACTAGAACTTTCTCAGATTCCCAGACGGTCAAAGAAATTATTCAAGAAGAATGGAAACATCCAGACAAGAGAGTTATGTCACACAGCAAAATGGCAAAACTTTACCCATTTGCAGATGAAGACACCAGCAAGTGGGAAGAGACACCAAGAATAGATGCTGCTATTTCAAGAATTTCAAAGAAACAAGAAGTAGGGAAATGCTTTTTAAGCATTTTGTTGCTGTGAAAAAATACCAATATATAAAAATTTCTCCAGTGTTTGTGATCTAAGCCCTCCCTCAAATTATAAGCAAATGCGTTCAAAGATGCGATGGATCGTCGGATGGAAGTATCTTTAAGGAATCCGTATACCACCTTAGGATCAGCTTTGAGGCCAGCAGTATCTACAGCTGTCACAGCAAGAGTGTTACGTGTCTTGGGTAACGAACTTGAGAAGGGACTCGCGGAAGGAAAAAAGCGCAGTGAACTGGCAAAAATAGTTCAAGACATACAGTTAGCAACAGAGTTTATATGCGAAGCATTGATGGATTCCATCAAATTAGTGTCAAGAGCCACATCAACAGCTGTATCTACTAGACGGGCACTCTGGCTAACACCTTGGGCAGCAGACGCACAATCCAAATCAAGACTTCCAGCATTACCTTTTGCAGGCGATTATCTTTTTGGGGCAAAATTGAATGACATAAATTTAAAGATCTCCGGTGCCAAGTCAACCTGGCTACCTCAAGATAAGCCGCTAAGGAAGCCTTATTCTACAAGGGGATACAGGCCATCTCAATCAGACAACAGAGATGCCAGATTAAACAGACCCGATAGAGCATAACTAAGTTTCACACTGGAATGTCCCGTCAAAATTTTCGAGCTTTCAGGGGAAGAGAAAATTCATTTTTTCATCCCCCCACTCAATGACGCCAGAGCCTCAAGCCCTCTTCCACAACTAGTGGTGGGAGGAAGGCTAAGGAACTTTGCAAGCCAGTGGAGTCAAGTTATCACAGATCGTTGGGTACTAAAAATCGTCAATCAAGGATATGCTCTAGAGCTTGAGCAAACACCACCTCCCGATTTCTTTATCGGTTCTCCCACTCCTCGATGTCAGAAGAAAGATGGGCCCTGGAGACCAACATCAACAGTTTTCTCAAGCAAAAGGTAATATCCAAGGTCCCTTATCTTCAAAGAGGGAAGGGGTGCTACTCAAAGATCTTTATAGTCAGGAAACATTCGGGAGGATTCAGACTCATTATAGATTTAAGAAGGTTAAACAAGTTTTTACACATAAGATACTTCAGAATGGAATCTATCAGGTCTATTGTTGCAGGACTTTACAAAAACATGTATCTTACCTCTATAGACTTGAAGGATGCCTATCTTCATGTACCTATTCTGCTGCAACACCGAAGGTATTTAAGATTCTGTATTTTCCACCAACATTACCAATTCAATGCACTCCCTTTTGGTCTTTCCACTTCTCCAAGAACTTTTACAAAAGTGTTAATTCCTGTTATAGCCATCCTCAGGTCGGAAGGAATTTTGGCCTTACCTGGACGACCTTTTGATAGCAGCAGATTCCCCAGAACATTTGGTAGATGTACGAACAGAGTAGCTCAATGACCTTCAGCATTTTGGGTGGATATTAAATATGGAAAAGTCTCATCTTGTGCCTACACAAAGCTTGAAATATCTAGGCATGATGTTGGACACTGTTCAAGAAAGGGTATTTCTACCTTCAGAGAAGGTAAATACTTTAAGAGATCAGGTATTACGCATAAGGCGGCAGCCCTGGGTGTCAGTAGCAGACTGTATGATGCTGTTAGGTCTTATGTCTTCCTCCATAGAGGCCGTCCCGTGGGCATAATTACATATGAGAGCCCTGCAAGCAGAATTTTTAGAACAATGGGACATCCGAATTCAAAAGATCAATTGCTTTGCTTATCTTCAGGGGTAAGGCAAGATTTGTTATGGTGGACAAACTTAGTAAATCTATCAAATTGAAAGAGTTTCAGACACCTAGAGCCCATAACTATAACTACAGACGCAAGTGCAAGGGGATGGGGTGCAGTGTGTGGTTCCCATATAGCTTAGGGAACCTGGACAAACAGATGAGTTGAACTCATTCCAATCTAAGAGAACTAAGAGCTGTGAAAGAAGCATGTATAACCTTCCAATCTTTTATTTCACAGAAACCCATTATAATCAAGTCAGTGGTCGCCTATGTCAATCGACAAGGAGGGACCAAAAGCAAGAAGCTCATGACGGAAACCAGAACATTACTGTTGTGGGCAGAAAAGAACTTAATCGACCTCTAAGCAGTTTATATAGCAGGCAACATCAATACCATTGTGGATCAACTGAGTCGCCAGGATCTGATGCCAGGAAAATGGCATCAACCAAGCCACATTCGACATGATAGCAGCCAAATGGGGATGGCCAGAAGTAGACATTATGGCCACAACCAGCAACAGAAAAGTAAGAAAGTTTTATTCCAGGTTCCGGGAGAAGGAAGCGTCAGCAGTAGATGCACTATCCGTAAGGTGGGACTTTCACCTGGGCTATGTTTTTCCACCCATGCCTATGATCCAGAGTACTAAACAAGATCAAAAACAGCCAAGAACTCTGCATAGTGATACTACCCTTCTGGCCAAGAAGAGCTTGGTTCCCGCAAGTCCTCAAGCTAGCCATAGAAGATCCATGGCATCTAAAGTTCTTCCCAGGGTTGCTGAAGCAGGGTCCAGTAAATCATCCCTGACCAGAAACATTAAAACTGATGGCATGGCTGCTGAAATCGCCAGTCTTCAGAATCAAGGTTTCCACCCAAAAGTAATTGATACTCTTCTAAAAGCCAGGAAGCCGGTAACATCAAAGATATACCACAGAGTGTGGGACATCTATCAAGCCTGGTGTGTAAATAAGGAATACAAAACATTACCAGCCTCAAGCTCTAAGATTCTGGAGTTTCTTCAAGATGGGGTTGACAAGGGACTTGCAGTAAGTACACATTTCGGCACTTAGTAACAATAACATATACAAATAACAAATATGTTAAACAATTTATTCAGGCAGTCATGAGAATACGGCCTGAAAGACGCAACCTATATCACCTTGGGATCTTAATTTAGTCTTCAACGTATTAACAGATCATCCTTTCGAACCTTTAGAAAATATCACATTGAAGTTTTTATCATGGAAGGCAGCATTTCTTGTCGTGATAACTTCCGCAAGACAAGTATCAGAGATTCAAGCATTTTGGTCTCAAGAACCTTACACATGCTTCCATTTGAATAGAGTAGTGTTAAGAACCAATCCAAACTTCGAAGGTGGTTTCCAAGCTTCATTTGAATCAGGAGGTAGTACTCCCCACCTTATGCCCCAATCCAGTAGCAGACAATGAAAAGGTTTTTCATAGGTTAGATTTAGTTAGGACCTTAAGGATAGATATATATATATATATAGGACTATATATAGATATAGGACTAGTAAAATTAGGAAAGTAAACAGACTTTTCATTATACCAGATGGAAAAAACAAAGGCTTGCCAGCGGCAAAATCTACCATAGACCGATGGATGAAGTCATGTATCCAATTTACATATTCTTTCAAAAACATGGAAATTCCAGAAGGCATTAAAGCCCATTCCACCAGAGCCATGGCTACTTCCTGGGCACAAAAGGAGTCAGCTTCACTCCAAGAGCTATGCAATGCAGCTGGATGGTCTTCAATACACACTTTCACTAAACATTACAAAATTGATTTATTGGCCTCAGCAGAGGAAAAATTTGGTAGAAAAGTGCTTAGTGCAGTTGATTAGTTTCTCCCATTCCTTAATTTCAGCTTGGGCATGTCCCAAGGTATATGCTGCCATCAGGGGATAAGGAAAAGGTACAATTATACCTGATAATTTGATTTCCTTGAGTCCTGATGGCAGCATAGCTAGATCCCACCCTAAGTTTTTTGTAGTTTATAGCTATGTTTATTGTATGTATTAACTGTGTTTTATTATAGCTGGAACAAGGGGGAAGACACCAGATAGTGGAGGAGGGGCCTATTTATGCATCCGGGGGTGTCTTTCTTTTTACCTATACTGGCTCCCGCCCAGAGGTCATAACCCAAGGTCTATGCTGCCATCAGGACTCAAGGAAATCAAATTATCAGGTATAATTGTAGCTTTTTTTTATTGTTCATTGTTTACTAAAAGGGTATCACCCAAAAACTATTACTATAAACTGTGAAAAGGATTATGTCTCTTCTGACTTTTTATTATATATATGATGTAACTAGTGACTCTTAAATTTTAATTTAGGCTTGCTATAATCTTGAATTCTATCTAGCCAGTTTAACTATAGCAGATCTGTTCAGTTATTTTTCTAATTAACTGCACTAATACCATAGCATATAATATATATATATGTTTTTATTATATTATATATGCATTGCATTTTATTTTTATTATTTTTTATTTTTAGCTAATGAAACATCTAATGATGAATTATCTATTTACTATTTAACTAATTTTAAATGGATCCTGTTCTTCTTTTTAGTCCTTTGTATGTATATGTTTATGCCATTGATTGTCTTAGTCTGTTCTCCATATAACTGTGAAGTAGCTTGTGGCATCCTCACAAGCTACAGGTGCCATGTGATCAATGAGCTGAAAGCACATAAATACAGGAGGACAGACTACCAATTCCATTCATTCCTTCTGATGAAATCGCTGGATAAAGCGATGAAATGCGTTATGGTGGAATTACTGCTCAGTTCCTCTGCATTCACCTGGTCTTTTGAAAGTATCTGCCGCTACATTTGATATACAACTTATCCGTGGAGACGCTGCCATACCAACTTCCCTGCACTCCAAGGCTCTCAAGAAGCCGGGTGGCTCCGATTGTCTCCCAGCAGCTGGTTTTCTATTCAGCGTATAAAGTGAGTTTACTGACATCCCTCTGAGCCAGATCACGGACAGCCGATATGATCTCTCTGCCGGTCCGAAGAACCGCATTCAGGACTTTAATTGCCAGGTTTGATTGTTACCAAATCCTGTCTAACGCCAGAATAGGGTGAGTGAATTGGAGTTTGCTTTTGAATTACCGTACCACACACTTTCTGGGAATAAAGAGATCAGACTGGTCCACAGCTTGACTGATTCAGTTTAACAGGCTCACAATACGGAGGTTACAAACTTCTCACAACTACCTACCATCCCTCCAAGGAGGAAAGTATTAATCTTTCATAAAACATGCTGATATAGTTTGACAAAATAATTGTGTATGTTATGAGGACTGATTGCATTTGTTATTTTACTAGTAACACATTCATATGTGGACTATTTTAAACTTTTGTCATTTTGAATATTAAACATTGAAACTAACAGGAGCTATTCTGTGAGTAATTAATATTAGCTGTAGATTAGTGTTCACCTTGCATTTTTCCATTATTATTTCATTACATTTTGTCGGTCATTTTACTAGTATATAATTTTTGTTGTTGGTATTTTTTCCATGTCAGTATATCTTCAATAGGGAAACTTGTGTTGGTATTTCTTCTGTCAGGATTACTTGTGTAGGGCA